>JABAYD010030233.1:0-41488 GCA_014822095.1 Diplotaxis tenuifolia | reverse complement strand
TGAGAAAGAGTCAAACCAAGTGGATTCTTCGTCATACTTCTTGGCCTTATTTAAATTCCAAATTTCTTTTCATCTCATTCTAATTCTTATTTCAGGTTATATCCTGTTTAAAATTTTAGGTACAAATGTTTTTTTCTAACTCTATGTACAAAGATGATAACAACTCATCTATGCACCACGATTATAAAAACAAATATTAACTAAAATTTATATATGAAAACAAATTTTTACTTATAAAATAAATCTCACATAACTTATGCAAAAGCAATCTTAAAACTACAATAAAATGTTTTTTAATATTTTTTATCAATCAAAATATCAAAGAAGATCCGTTGCAACGCAACGGGTCCAAATCTAGTTATATATAAAGCTCGAAGAACAGTAAAATCTTCTTCAAGCTTTACTTCCTTTGTGATATTGTTCTGTTTTATTAATTCTGTAATGTTGTTTTTCTTATTTGAAACTGAAAGTTTCTGTAATACTATTTTATATTAATAAATAAAGATAGTTGTTAAAAATATATATATATAATTCCAATGGGTTTCTTAAAGAGGAAGACAGGCCCATATTTGAGCCCATACTATTTGACCTTATGAGCAAGATGTCGTCCTTATTTTCTGATGTTCTTGGGTTATAATCACAGTGACAGGCCCTAAAGCTTGCAAGGCAGAATCTTTTCCGCCGGATTCATGAAACGTTGACTAGGTTTGTTCTCAGGTATGTACGTGACCTGCCTTTTTGTGACGAGCATGATCATCGGAGCAACTTAAAGAAGACATGACATTGCTGCGTTTCTGATGACGGAAGTGCCTTTCTCACAAGGTACAAAGACCTTTGCGTGAAAGTTTTTTCCCCTCTCCATGATGTAATAAAATAGTGTTATTTATATTTTATGGACTAAAAGGTTGGATCTGGATCTCGTCAGCTCAAATCCAGATCTGTATATCCAGCTTCCTCGTGGTAACTAGCGATAATAATATACTAATCCTTCTGTTTCATATTAAGTGTCGTTGTAGAGAATTTTTTGCGTCACAAAATAAATATCGTTTTCAATGCAAAATTTATAAATTTTTATTATGTAATTTATTTTTCTATTGGTTAAAATATGGTTAGGTGTATAGGTAAATGTGTTTTTATATAGAAAATATGTAAAATTAATTGTTTCATTAATCCGTATGCACAGCTGTGACACCTGAAATAAAAGGGAGTATTGGTTAAAAAGCTGATTAATTAATAAACAAAATAACATGAGTTTAAATGGTAAGTGGATAAAGAATCACCGATCATGAGTCAGTAACCAGTAATCACCACCGACACAATGAATGTATAAACGCGTTTCAAGGATTTACATATTTATAAATTCCGTGTGTAAAATGGGACATAAGACAGTGACTTGTCCAATAGTCAACTGGTTTTCTTTTCTTATATTCGTCCAGTCATTTTCTCAAAAACTGCAAGGATTAATTAATTCGATTAAACACGATTTGTGGGTAGTTGTTAACTTATTAATGATGAAATTTAAAAACGCATTATGCCGAATGAGATCTCAATTGATTGATTAAGTAACATTTAAGTTGTCAAAATAAATAAATAATATACAGCCCGAAAAATAAACAAAAGAGAGAGATTTAACAGCAAGTCGACAGTGTGGACAGAGAGAGAGAGCGACCATTAAAGCTGTACAAGGGAAGCAGCACTGCACTTATCTCTCTCAAGCCAGTGAAAAGGGCTTATCTATCATTCCCCGTGAGAGATCTATAAAAGTTTATTCGTCACTACCATTCTCGGATCTCTCGTTTTACCAGTAGACAGACTCGACTCTGTGTTCTTCTGTGAGTTTTCAACTTCTTCTCTTATCAATGAATGCTTTAGTTTTTTTTTTCTGGAAATTGATATTCTCATTACCTAGATTATAGAAATGCTACTTACTATTCCAGACTCCCAGATCTACTAGTTCAATTTAGTTCTGAAATTTTTAATCCTTTTTTTGTCTGATGAAGAACAAAACTTGTCGGTGGTTACTAACACTACAGTTACTTGGTTTCCACTTAACTTCTAGTTTCTGAATCAGACCAAACAAACACGGATCTGAAATCTTCTTCCATTCCAAGTCTGTGTTTTTTTTATTCCATTTCATTTATTGTTAACTTTGAAAATTTGTTCCCACTGCTAAACTATTCTCACTTTTGACTGTATTTTAAGTCTTATGATTCTTCTCTTTCTTTATTTATGCAGAGAAACTCACATATACTTAGAGAGAGAGGAAACTTTTTTGCTTCGTTGGTTTTGTGAGGAAACTGATGATGAGAGGGAGATCTGATGGAGGCCAAAAGAAGCGCCTCATTGCTACGTTCTGCGTCGTGTCTTTACTCCTCTGTTTCTTGTACATGTACTATGGCTCCTCCAGCCAAGGCGCATCAGCTTTGGAGTATGGAAGATCATTAAGAAAACTCGGTTCTTCTTATTTGGGTGGAGATGAAAATGATGATACCAAACATGACGGATCTGTCACCAGTGAAGAAGACAGTCTCATTGTAGCCAAAAGCTTCCCTGTAAGTTCTTTTAATTCAAATCTAATCTGTAAACTTATGCTTAATCCAATCTAACCTTTGTACTATGTTTTAAGGTTTGTGATGACCGACACTCAGAGATCATCCCATGCTTAGATAGGAACTTCATCTACCAAATGAGGTTGAAGCTTGATCTATCTTTAATGGAACATTACGAACGTCACTGTCCTCCTCCTGAAAGGAAGTTCAACTGTTTGATTCCTCCTCCACATGGCTACAAGGTTCCTATTAAGTGGCCTAAGAGCAGAGATGAAGTGTGGCAAGCTAACATACCTCACACACATCTTGCTAAAGAGAAGTCTGATCAGAACTGGATGGTTGTCAAAGGTGATAAGATCAATTTTCCTGGTGGTGGCACTCATTTCCATTACGGTGCCGATAAGTACATTGCATCCATTGCTAATGTAAGCCTCTTTACTTAAAAACTTTTTCACTAATGATAATAATATATGCAATGTTTTATAAAATTCGTTTATAGCTGAAAGAAACAATTTTCTAAATCGGTTAAAATTTGTCTAAATTGGTCTAAATCTGTTTAATCAAGAAATAATGTTAGTACAAATTCCTAAATTTGTCTAATCTTTTTTTTGTATATATTTTTTAAATTAGACACAAAAAAACTAAAAAAATTATATATGTAATGTTTTATAAATATTGGTTATAGCTGGAAACTTTTCTTAAATATTGAGTATAGCTGAAAACTCTTCTTAAACTTTTCTAAATCGGTTAAATTAAGTCTAAATCGATCTAAATTGGTGTAAATCTGTTTAATCAAGAAATAATGTTAGTACAAATTCCTAATTTTGTCTAATCTTTTTTGTATATTTAAATTTTTTAAATAGGCATAAAAAACTAAAATATTTAATAGTTAAATTGTGTTTCTATTGGCTTCTTGTAACTTGCAGATGCTTAACTTCTCCAACGATGTATTAAACAACGAAGGAAGATTAAGAACAGTTCTTGATGTTGGTTGTGGAGTTGCTAGCTTCGGAGCTTACCTCCTCTCCTCTGACATAATCGCAATGTCATTAGCACCTAACGACGTTCACCAGAACCAAATCCAGTTTGCGTTAGAGAGAGGCATCCCTGCTTACCTCGGCGTCTTAGGTACCAAGAGACTTCCTTACCCGAGCAGATCATTCGAGCTAGCTCACTGCTCTCGTTGTAGGATCGATTGGCTTCAAAGAGACGGTATCCTTCTCCTCGAGCTGGACCGTGTACTAAGACCTGGTGGCTACTTCGCTTATTCATCACCTGAAGCTTACGCACAAGATGAAGATAGTTTGAGGATATGGAAGGAGATGAGTGCTCTTGTTGAGAGAATGTGTTGGAGAATCGCTGCTAAAAGAAACCAAACTGTTGTTTGGCAGAAACCTTTGAGTAATGACTGTTACTTGGAGAGAGAGCCTGGGACGCAGCCTCCTCTTTGTCGGTCTGATGCTGATCCTGATGCTGTTTATGGTGTGTCGATGGAAGCTTGCATCACTCCTTACTCCAAGCGTAAGTACTTTCTTTTTTGAGACAATACTTAGTTCGTTTTTGTAATATGTTTCTTTGTTAAATACAGATGACCATAAAACCAAGGGAAGTGGGTTAGCTCCATGGCCAGCTAGGATGACCTCTCCTCCTCCTCGTCTTGCAGATTTTGGTTACTCAACACACATGTTTGAGAAAGACACGGTACTATATCAATGAGTGATCTTTTGACGCTGATGTTTTCTTCCACGGATGTATAAACCATTGTTTTGTTTATCTTCTTTTTTTGTTTGCAGGAGCTTTGGAAACAGCAAGTGGACAGTTACTGGAACCTAATATCGTCAAAGATCAAAGCAAACACTGTGAGGAACATAATGGACATGAAAGCTCACATGGGTTCTTTCGCAGCTGCTCTTAAAGACAAAGATGTTTGGGTTATGAACGTTGTCTCACCCTACGGTCCCAACACTCTTAAACTGATCTACGACCGTGGTTTGATCGGGACGAATCATAACTGGTAACAAACATCAAAACTTGATAGTTTAAACTTTGCAACAATAGTACTTCACATTTTCACCACTAGTCGTTATTGTTAGGTGTGAGGCTTTCTCTACGTACCCGCGAACATACGATCTCTTGCACGCATGGACTGTTTTTTCAGACATTAGAAGCAAAGGATGCAGTGCGGAGGATCTGTTACTTGAGATGGATAGGATTCTTAGACCTACAGGATTCGTCATCATCAGAGATAAGGAGAGCGTTGTTGAGTCGATCAAGAAGTATATGAAGGCTCTGCATTGGGAGGTTGTGGCGTCCGAGAAGGCAACTACGGGTTCAGAACTTGACCAAGACAATGAAGATGGTGAGAACAATGTGGTTTTCATTGTTCGGAAGAAACTGTGGCTCACCAGTGAAAGCCTTAGGGACACTGACTGATCAAATGAAAAGCAGAAGGAGAAAAGGAAAATAAATTGTTTTATTCCCACAAGGTTTCATATAGTGTTTTTTTTTTTTAATTTTTGTAGTTGATTTTTACCCCCATAAGAAATATTATATAAATACTAAAATTGATCATTGTTTTTTCCTTAAAAGAAACTCTTTGGATGGTTCTTCTGAATCTCTGATGTTATTTATTTAAGTCTTTCACTCTTTCTATTATGTTGGTAAAAATTAGATGTATTTATACCATTTTATTCTATATTTCTCTGCTTTTGATTCTCTGTTATTTTTCATTGCAAAGGAAATGGAAATGGAAGGAATATATGAATCATTTTTACGAGCTATTTTGACAAAATGAGTATACGTCCCAACTGTTTCTTTGCGTTTCTGTTTCTATGACTATAACATAACATTGTCACGCAATTCAAAATGTAAACGCCTACGAAAAGATCGAGAATCTATGATCCACCATTCCCTGGCTCGTGTTCATAATTTAGACATACATCTCCTTTCTTTGGTTTCCTCAATGCTCTTCAAGAGTTCTCTCATCCACACCAAGATCAAAGAAGTGTGTTCTTTCTCTTTTAATGGCCTGGCTTTAAAACTCAAAGCCATATGAATTTAGGTTGACCCAAATAGAGTTTTGGGAAATTAACAAAAGTGTAGTAATCATCTTTTGTCAACTGAAACATATCTATCATTTTAAGACACAAGCAAATTTTATCTACTTAATGATAGTCTAGGTCTAGACCATTACATTTGTTTAGTTTTTATTATTTTGCATATAACAAACTTAGTTATTATTAAGTACACACAATCTTAACATATTGTTTGAATATATTTAAAATAAAATATCAAATGATATTATTAAGTAGCTTTTCTAATATTACATTTTAACAATATCTTTTGATATATCTTTTTCTTTAAAATATAGATATTATTATTTTCATATTTATTTAAAAAATAAATTCGTAATTATTTTTATGTATACTTGTGATTAATTTGATTCCGATTGGTTTTTGGATTTTTTGGGTTTTTAGTTTCTAAGAGTATCCGATTCGTATTCGGCTAATAATATTTCAGATTCGGATATGTTTTGTGCTACAAAATTCATTCTGATATTTCTTACCTTTAGAATCAGATACGTACTGATTTTTTTTAGTTTGAGTTCGATTCAGACTTTGAATTACAGATTTTTATATTTAAACCTATTCAAAATAAAGGCAAGTGTAGTTATATATAAAATTTATTGAAAAACTATCACGCGCTATGAAAGCGCGGATCAAAAAATTAGTATCTCGTTATACTTGGTCAATCTCTATCTTTTTCACTGACTCATCATATGCAAAAGTTGGAGAAAACATTTATACCTTGTTAATATTTTTCCTAATCCACATAGAAGACCAGGAACATGTAATTCATTTTTGTTAATATTTTTCAAAATAACTAAATAGGGTTTTACTAAAAGAAAATTATCACGCAGAGGAACAATTGAGAAATATGTTTCCTGAAAACAAACAACACAAGAAAATAAAACAGAAAGCAATTTAAAATTCCCAAAAAGTGCTGGATTGAGTGCCAACAAATAATTAACCTCCCTTTAATATCCTTCCAAAAATGAAAACAATGATTACTATGAAATTTTAATTAGCATTTGAACACATCTCACCTATTCAACCTTACTTACAATCTTGACTTCTTTATGTGATTGGACATTTCTATATACATAACAAAAAAATCCTTCTAGAAATGTGAATAAAGTCAATGCATGCTTGACATGTAATTAAAATTCATCAATATCATAACCAATCAAGACAATATTAATAAACATGGAAATATATTTTCCTCAAATGGAGTTGGCATCATGCATGCATCTCCTCACTTTTACACATAAATTTGTGTATAAATAGTTCAATAGATGTGTTTCAATCTCTTGCATCTTCATTAATATATACATATAACGATTTTACAGAAAATGAACGGTGGATTTGGCATGAGAAAGGATCGCAAGCATGTTTCAAACCTCCCAAAATGTTCTCTTTGTTACAGGATCTTCCTAACACCTCGAGACCTAATCATACACTTCAACACTCGTCACTCCAATCATCATTTCTCCACATTTTCTTCCTCGGCCGTCGCTGCACCCACCACCATCCGACACTACCCATACCCTAATCCTGCTTTGTCGAGGAGGAACCGTTTCGACATGAATTATTACCGTAGTGGTTACATAGATGAGCAAGGGAGGTGTCTTAAAGGATTTCCAGTGAACACTCCGGCCAACAATTCTAACATTTTGTTTGGGCAGCAGAAGAAGCCGAAGCTGATGAATCTTTTCCCGGCGATGTCACCCGAGTGTACTCGTACGCTTCCGCTTCTTTGTCGGCTGGAGCAACGTAGACCGCAAGAGACTGTAGCCGAGGAAGACTGGGCCATATCGAGTCCCATCGACTTGACATTAAAGCTGTGACTCTTCCGTGTAAAACAAGCAAAATATGATTCTCCACATTGAAATTAGGGTTCTTGCAGAGAATATTATGTTCATGTTGTAGTGTTGTTGGTTTGTTTGTCGTATTTTATTTTTATTGTTGTTGTTGGAATGATTAATTACTACACATTGAATAAGGGTTTACACATAGTAGAAAATCAATTACATAAGTAAACAATATTCAAAAATATTATTTTCCAATGAAAGTGTTAGGATATTGTTAAAACATTGTTAGGTTTATATATTGACCACGCTTATTATTGTCTAGGCCAAACATATTTTTTTTTTTGAAAAATTGCCTAAACTAACACTTATTTAGTATATTTTTCTCATTTTAACTTAACCACATTCACTTTTAGTATATTTTTCTCATTTTAACTTAACCACATTCACTTTTGATTGTATAGAGGTAAATAGACATTTCCAACTTCAAGGTTAACTAATGAAGATTTATAGCTTATATTTGAAGGGTGCGGTTTTAGAGGGTAAGATTTAAAACTTTCATAAAAATATAAATAAATATAAAATAAGAAATTTAGAAATAGTTTCCAAACATATTTTCGGATTTGAAAAAAAATATCTGAAAGAGCTAAAAAAAACAAAAATTGAAATAATAATAAAAAAGAATAAAGTTATACAATTTTTGAATTTGAAAAGTTATATTTCGAAAAATTTAAAAAGAATTTTTTTATTTAAATGATTATTTATATTTATAAATCAAGAGAATAAATATATTTGTCTCCTTAATGATAATATCATACTTAATTATTTTTGAAAATAAACATTTAGAAGAATAAACATGAATAATGGTACCAAATGGAAGATAAAGTGAATTTCTCTAATTTTCTTTAGATTTGTTATCTTTTAAAGACTTAAAGTAGAGTTTTCTTTTGGCAACACTAATTAACATTTTCCTAATTAATTTGACGGATGACATTTTTTATACTTTATGTCCATTTTATAGTCTCCATATTTTTCAACTATATTTATTTACCAAATCTCTATATACTACATTCACAAATCATCTTATTGACAAGTATTATTTATTTCCCACAAAATCAAGACGGTATTGAACCATTTTTCAAACTTAAAACCAAACATCAATAAATTCATCAAATCCTGAATCGAGGAAAGCAAAATCCTAACTCTACGTTGCATCCATTAAACTGAAAGAAAACTATTTATAAACATATATATAAACAGTCAAAATAAAAAACTTGAAAATATATTTTTGTGTCTTGTTCAAGGTAAATAAAAATTCAGTGCTTTCCCTGTTTTTCTCAGCCAAGAATTTGTCTGAAACCTAATCTTGAATCTCTCCCTCTTTCCAGTTCTCTCAGTTAAGATTAAAAAATCAATGCGATGAAGGTTTACATTCTCTGATCTCATTAGGTTGTTTGTTAATTAGTCCGAACGTTTTAATGTTACATTTGCAGATCTCTTAATCTCTTAAATAACAGAGCTTGGTATATTTGTTTGCTGTACACGTTATAGGGCTTGGTGCATTCACAAAGCTGCAGCATCTGAACTTCTAACCGAAAACAATTCCTCCGGACATGACGACGGGCGTGAAAGGATTTTTTAAAGGCCTTCGTCACATCACTCAGATTTTTGGTGAGTCTGATAAATTCTTGAAACACAATTTCTCGTTATAAGAATAAGTTTTACGTTTCTTGTAACGCAAGTCAGATCTTGGTATGATAAAAATCTAATTGCAGAGGAAGGTAAAGACCGTGATATCCAGATCGGGTTTCCCACCGATGTAAAACATGTCGCCCACATAGGATCCGATGGCCCCGCAACCAATGCACCAAGCTGGGTACGGTTTCTACATTCCTACGTATTTCTCTATACGTATAAGTATATTGGTGCGTATATTCACCAATGTTAAACAAATTACTAGACTGTAATTGATCCCAAAAAAAAAACTAAACTGTAATTATGCGTTGTTTTATGCGATACTTTTTAACACATATTACAATTTTAAGTTTTTATTGACAGATGATGAGATCATGTAAATTAGTAATTTAAAATAGCGTTGTTTTATACGATAATTACTTTTAATACATATTATTACAATCTTAAGTTTTTTATTGACAGATGATGAGATCATGTAAATTAGTAATTTAAAATAATTAAACTTTATATAATAAGATTAGTGTTTTTTTTTTGAAAAAAATAATAAGATTAGTGTTTCGTATACCTATTTTTCTAAAACATACCGATTTTAAAATTTTGTTTTAGAAAAATTCTTTAGTTTATAATCGATTTGCCTGCAGATTTTTAGTACATTGTTTCCACTTATTTTTCCACATTGTTTCTACTTAATTTTCCAAGTATACTCATCATATTTTTTTAAAAAAAAATGATGTAGATGAGTGACTTCAAACCTCAAGAAAATGAGAATGGTCAAGTAGAATCTCGAAGAGATGCCAACAGCAATCCAACAGGAGACGGAGTTGGTTTACAAGAGTTGTTGCCTCCTTCTGATAAACCAAAGCACAAGAAGAGTAGGCGTAAGTCCGAGTCACAAAACGGGTCTCCTCCTAGGCGAAACAGCAACGTGTTACCATCTGAGATGATTCCAAGACCCTCGAGACGTCACCACAGGAGTAGGCACGCGTCGTTGGATTCATCTAATGATCCATCGCTCAGGAGGAGGCGTGTTGTCACGGTTAACGACGACGAAGGTTCTAATCATCTTTCAGACAGTTCTGCTTCTCATAAAAAGTCATCGTCGCGTCAAAGGAAGGTGAAAGGATCAGGAGGAGAAGAGGTGTCCATGAAGAAGACCAAAGCTAAAGCCGAGAAGTCTACTGCTAAATCAGACGGTCTATGTAATGATAATAATACCAGCGACAAAGAGTAAAACTGGTTTTGGTCACATGTTGCTGTGAATAGTCTTTTTATTTTTTTACTGTTACGTAGAGGAAAAACACATTTGTTTTCACAATGACAATTACTCAGCACGAGAGAAGGTGATGATATCATTGGAGAGATTCTGGTCAACAGAGTGGTCACTGAATGATTCTATTTAAGAAAGACTAAAGCTTTTAGTAGTTTGACGCTGTTAGAGATGGACTAATAAACATTATGAATACATCTGTTACATTCCTTCACCATTTTGATTCACCGTTTCACTATTACATAGCAATATTTCGAAGATACAGAAAAGTAACTTTAACAACATTTGACTGAATAGTTGTTGGGTTCCACTATTTGGTGGAAACCCTCCAAAAATAGGCGTATGCCACTTAAAGCGTGGAGAGCACACGGTA
The DNA here is from genome assembly GCA_014822095.1 of Diplotaxis tenuifolia. NCBI lineage: Eukaryota > Viridiplantae > Streptophyta > Magnoliopsida > Brassicales > Brassicaceae > Diplotaxis > Diplotaxis tenuifolia. The sequence goes on along the minus strand of JABAYD010030233.1, from coordinate 30,737 downwards.
TTCTTTAGTAAAAGGCGAAAGAATAGTTCGCTTAGTGCTCACCACATGGCTGCTTGGTTAATGGGTTATGTACGAGACCTTTATTTATTACACAACTTTCGGCTACTCGTTACTCCCAGCTGCTCGATGTGGGACGCATAACAAAAAGTATTCTTGGGCTTTATTGGGCCTTCTAAACTCGATAGTTGGGCTTTAAAAACACAAGCTGTCATCTTCATCCACTTAAGCCGAGTGAGAAAAACCCTTAACACTATCGGCTATATAGAGACGCAAACCCTAATTTTATTACACTAGGTTTCTGCTCAAGCCGTCAAAAATGTCGAAGCGAGGTTCGTATTCTTCTTCTTTGTCGTTGAGTTTATCCTTGTGCTTATACATTGCTCTAATGGAGATTTTTGGTGTTGTTGGTCTACCTGATTAGGACGTGGAGGTACGTCGGGTAACAAGTTCAGGATGTCGCTGGGTCTACCCGTGGCGGCGACGGTGAACTGTGCAGACAACACAGGTGCTAAGAACCTTTACATCATTTCGGTGAAAGGGATCAAAGGTCGTCTCAACCGATTGCCTTCTGCTTGCGTCGGAGACATGGTGATGGCCACAGTGAAAAAGGGTAAGCCTGATCTGAGAAAGAAGGTTCTTCCAGCTGTCATCGTCAGGCAGAGGAAGCCATGGCGCCGAAAGGATGGTGTCTTCATGTACTTCGAAGGTAAAAATTTACTTTCTCTAAACCCTAAATCAAGTTCGTTATCAGACAAGGCTTGAGTAACAGTGTGTAATGTTGATTATGAATAGTTAGTGTTGGTTTAGCTTTGACTAGATTTAATGGTTTTTTAGATTCATACATTGTCCAGGCTTAAGTCAAGTATACACGGACACGTTTAGAGGGTGTTGATACGGTTACAAGTCTGGTAAACTTAATTTGTGTCCTTCGTTACAGATGCTTTATTTGCTTTAACGCTTGCTTCTGCTCCATATGGACTCTACATTAACTAACATTCACTACTTGGTTATTTTGTTTTTGTAATTCTGTATGTAATTAAATGCTAATTTGGGTGTGACTTGTTTGTACATTGAGCAGATAATGCTGGAGTCATCGTGAACCCCAAGGGAGAAATGAAAGGTTCTGCGATCACTGGTCCCATTGGTAAAGAGTGTGCTGATCTCTGGCCAAGGATCGCTAGTGCTGCCAATGCCATTGTCTAAGAAGATGGGATCAAGCAATTGTTTGCTGGTGTACGTTTGATTATCTTTTTAAAATCTTGTTGGTTTTCTAAGTATATCAAAAACAAATCCGTGGGTTTTGGTAGAATGGTACTTTTGATTTTCTGACAATATGAAAGAGTTTCAAATATTTTGGTTATTTAGACAATCCTGAGTTCATTCATTGTCTCTTGTCTCAAATCCTTAAGCTACAATAAAAATCTCTCAACCCTATCAAAATCTTGTTTGATATGTTATTACCGAATCTTGTCATAGATTCAAGAAGCTCTTGTTTCACAACAAAACAAGAACTTCAGTAGATTTAGTGGATGGCTGTTTTTCAGTAGATTCATTGATAATGATCAAAGTTTGGTTGTTGCGACTTCTCATAGGATGAACATCTCAATCTTATAAGTTTAAGACTTACAAATGATATTCTTTTTTTTTTTTTGACATCACTTACAAATGATATTCAAATGACTATTTTTTATACAACACCCATCAAATAAAATAGACATCGTATATAATGTATCTACAAAACTTTGTAATGTTCTATGTAACATAATAACAAACTCTCTCTCTCTCTCCCTTCACTACAGTTTTATTTTATCATGACCTCAGTAAACCCATTATTCATCTCTCTCTTTTCTTTCTTATGTTCTAAATATTTCCGAGAAAATGTGTCATGGCTAAAGAAATGGACTAATAAATATACAAATAAACCACTATAAAAAATACTATGTTGTGATTATAAGACCATGCAATCAAACTCACATCCAAGACTGGATTGAATAATTGCACTTGAAAGAGTTGACACCACTTATGTGTGAAAATATGTCCGAAGAATCAACCAACTGTTCTTCTTCCTTGACCCCCACCTGCAAACCGAACCGGTTTAAAATGTTAATCATATCAAAAACCTAAAATTCATATGGTTTCTACTTGTAATAAAACCACAATAATCTTACATCATCATCGTCTTCTTCGTGATGGCTTAAAGAACCATGTCTATTTAGTTCACACAATTCATCATTCTTTGCAAATCTTCCTCTAACTCTAGGACGACTATCTGCCAAAGTCTTCCTACATGCATACTGTTTAAACAAAACTTTATTTAAAGCAAATCGGTATACTCATAACCAAAGGTTTAATCTGGTTATAATGGTTTACATATAGATACCTTAATTTTCTTGCTAAAGTTTCTCTCGTTTCTCTTCTTCATGTACCTATGAATCTTCTCTTTCCTCTGCTCAGCGGAGAGTTTAGCTACTTTGTTGACACTCGTGTCCTCTAAACCGGTTATATCTGTTCCTAATTGTGGAAGAACCGGTGTTGCCACAAGGTGGTTCTGGTTTTCTCCACCTTCAAGTGTCTAACGAAAAAAAAAACGGTAAATACCGGGTGCAGATATTTAACCGGATTATTATACCGGTTTATATTGGAATTTATACCTGGAGATGATGATTTTCTTGATTGAAGATGGGTTTTATCGAATCTTGGAAGAACATTCCACTAGTATCAGCCTGGATCTCCATCAATTGATCATGTGATGGTTTGAAATCATTACCAAAATGGAAATTACCGGAGTAAAAACCAGATCTCTCAGCTGCTAAACCGGTATTCATCATATTCCCGGTTACGGACATGTAAGCTGGTAAACCGGGATTACCCATGAAAGAGCAAGAAGGTGAAGTAGGGTTTAGGGAGCCGATATTGTAACTTGGGACAGAAGAAAGACAGTCATCTTCAAAAACCGATAAGGATGGAGGCAGAGGATCACAAGAAGATGAAGAGTAGAGGATGTTGGGAGGCTGATGAAGGTTAACTCCGGTGAAATCAAACTGGTCTTGGAGTTGATCAGACCCTGGAAACTGAATAGAGGAAGAGAAGTCTATGGAAGCTGTGATATCGTTATCGAAGTCATCTTGTGAATCGAATATGATTGATAAGTCCCCGTTGTCATTATTGTTGTTGTCTTCATGGTCTTGATTCAGACCACTGTTGTTGTTGATGTTGTTTTCGACATATCCACAGCAGTTTGAAGCAGAGGTCACTTCAGAGGTTTGATTAAAGGTCTCTTGAAAGAACTGTGGATCACAAAAATCGACGATTTGAGCGGTGAGAGGGCTTGTGATCTCATCCTACAACATAACAAGTTAACAGCAACGAGGTGAGATTGAGTTAGCTGAAAACCTTAGTAAAGTATACACCTATTTGTTTTTGAGACATACGTTGAAAACTTGCATAAAAAGCTACTTGGACGGACTATCTTGCGAGGCAAGAAACACCAATTTAGATACCAGTTTAACTTAAAACAGTTCTTTAGAGAGAACATGTTATTTATAATATCAGATCTAGTTCGTTATTCGTGTGTTTTATCAAGAGGGAATCGTGATAAATAAAAATAAACGATACGGAGGGAGAGTTTCCATAAAAGGAAAGTTTTTGGATTCTAGTGTTTCTTTTGCGTCGAGAAATGAAGAACGCTGCCTAGTTAGAACCAACACATGAAACATTTCACACTTCAAAAATAAAGGCCTCAATAAGAACAAGAATCTTTTTGTGTATCAATTGGATATTTCAGTGAAAATTCTTGTGATCAGTTTCCATTCAAGTTTAGATAAAATATAATCTTCCATTCAAGTTTATATATTTATCATGTACTATCATAATGAAAAAAAACGAATGATGTATTTTTTGACAAGCATTAACCTAACCTAAAAAACCCTAATATTACAACATAACATAAAAAGTAGTAATAAAATAACTATATGAAACAATACAGCTCATATTGAAACTGAGGTATGCTATAATGACTAAAAATAGGCGTGACAGCAATTGAATTCTGACCAACTGTTCTATATGTTATATATGTCTTGTGACGATCTGTTACGTAAAACAACGTACAAAAGAGTACAAAAGAGTTAGCCATGTAAACTCTATCATCATAGTTGTCGTTTCAAAGTTTTGGGAGATGAACTAATTGTAGGGAATCACCAAAAACAAACAAAAAAAAAAAGTAAAAGCAATGAAGCAAATTGAACAAGAAGATAAAAGGGAATAACTGAGAAAACGATGTTACCTAAAAGACACTTAGATTTTGGAATATAATAATTACTCGATTCAAAATATATATCATAAATTCAGTTTCTAGATGATAGATATTTTTCTGAGCGGTTTGATACATGCATGCATGCCTAATTAACACATTTAAACATTCTGTACATGCATTCAAGGGTTCAAATATAGAAAATTAACATTGCACGGAATTTGGTTTTCATGTTAAGCTAAAATATATAATCATTGACGATGGATAAAAATTAAGAAGAAAACAAAGAAGTATACCATTGAGAGCTGTTCATGCGACGAAATGACGTCCTGTGACATGTTTATCTGTTTTTATGAACTCCAAACGTGATGCCAAGCTTTTCTGGGAAAGATCAAGAGAGAAAATTTCCCGAGAAATAGAATGTGTGGGAGGAGTGATGTATCTGAACAAGAAGATCCAAAGAATTAATATTGAGGAAAAGGTTGGTAATTAATCAAACAGAACAGAAAAAAAAACAATTCTATTTCAGACGGAGAAGAAAAGAAAATGTTCTTACAGCTTTCTGTAGAAACTAATTGGAGGTTATGCAAGTTAACGTAACCAAGTTATATATAGTTTTTGTTAAATGTGTATGTATATGTGTATGTATTTGCATGTATGTAAAGTACTAGTATGTGTCAATGTAACAAGTCCTTGTGAAATGCCACGTGGAAAATAGCGGTAAACACGCTGGTCCTAGAGTTTCTTATTAGCTTGACGTGGCGCGCTTTGATTGAAGAATACTTATGTAATGGAGTTGACGTGGAGAAATTGGTCCCACGGAAGTGGTGACTTGGTTGACATGTAATGGAGTTTGACCCAATTCTTTTGTTTCCGATCATTTTGACCTATTGACTGAAACTTGCACTAAATTAAGCTTTTTATTTATAGAATTGGCTTTTCTATTTTATTTTTAGTAATATTTGTTTTCTATATCTTATTTCTAATTTTCTAATTTATTTACTTGGCTATTTTTTTCATGTTAATCAGACGTGGAAAAGCGTACCAGGTCAGTGAAATTAAATATATTGACAAATTAAATAAATCAGAACGTACAAAGTCAGTATTTTCTATATGATGTAATAGTTACGTGATGCTCAGTTAAATTCCAAAACTAAAAATTTCATATGAAAATGGTTTCCTCTGGATAAAAATTCTGTGATAGTGATATGTTTAGCATACCGCTTCGAGTTGTCACTTTCTTATATTGTTGTTTTTCTCACAGCCATAACCAAATACTGATAATAAAGAACATATGAAAAGATAAGTTTGTAGATCAGAATATTGATCGAGGTAACGTAATGTAAGGAACGGACATGCGACGTTTTAGTATGAATGTTAATATATAATTAACAACATTATTAATACATTTATACAAATGCAAACATCTAAAAGATAAAAACAAAATACAAACAGCTAAACTATTTCAGCAAAAACAACAAGACTATTATATCTTCTGGTTTTATTTTTAGAAAATCATTTTATTTATGAGCTTGAACAATGAATCTTTGTAAGAGAGAACATAGTCGTTTTAATGACTTTTGGTCTTGTGAATATCTTAATCTCCCAGGGCTCTGTGAAGGGTGAAGCATTGAAAATCATTGGCATGAGTATCTAGTTACCCCCCCCCCCCTCCCCCGTTACCCCCCCCCCCCCTCCCCCCTCAAAGTGTACCCGAGATTCGATTCCACAATAGTTGTTTTGATACAATGCACATAAACGCTCTTATTGTTTATTTATTATATATATTAAAGATTCAAGAAGTTGGGGGTAATGATAATAATGAAGTAGCAAGAAACTACTTAAAAAGAGAAATGTGAATAGCTATATACTTTTGTTGGCGGAAAGAAAAATAAACAGCTTGAGATCAAAGCTGATTCGATGAATCGATACTTTGGAGATATGTATGAGCATCTTCAACAAAAAGGTTTCAGAGCAATACTGCACACGCAAATGCATTATTAACAACCTCTCTCACATAAGATTGTTGATTCAAAAAGGTAAAATTTTCATGAACAAAAATAAATTGAAGTGACCTAAACGTTGTATATATAATACTTTTAAAAAGGTCTATGTGATTATGCTCAAGACTTCAAGATCATTTTTTCTCTAAAATTGTTGTATCACTCACTCAGTAATGGATTTAAGGTAATTTTTGTGGAATATTATCAATTCTTTATACAAAGAATGAAACGGCACCGTTAATTAATGGGCTTTATGAAAGCCCATATTCACCCAAGAAATCTCGAATTTGGCCCAAGGCGTAACTTTTTTTGATCTCTCCGTCTTGCTTCCTCTTCCTCCTGCCAGCTTCCGCGATTTTGTTTGCTTAGCGACGGAGCGGAGTAGATAGATAAACGTAACTCCTTCTCGCTTTTCATCTGATGTTGCTTGTTAATAGTTTAAGTGTGTATGTCTGAATTAGTACTTGTCTGTAGTTGGAGTTTGTATGAATCTAATTGTAAGTTTCCTTACAGAACAGTACCATGGATGATGATGTACAATCCAAAGCTCTAGAGGAGAAGCTAAAGAGTCAGCTTCGTCTTCTTGAGCTTGAGCATGCAGTCTTTGAGAGAATGGTTTACAAGAACAAGAACCAGCATCCTATTTTCAGTACCTTCTCAAGGTTCATCTACCTATCTACATGAATCATAATAGACAACGCTGAGATGAGTTTTGGTTCTTCATTTTAATCTTTAATCGTTTTTTTTGTTGCTTAGGTGAGAAGGGATTTGAGGCTTTTGAGAACAGCAAACATGGAGGAGATTCTTAGACCTTGCTTTCATGTTCTTTCTGGGTCAGGAACTAAACAGAAACTCCATGTTTTGGAGAGGTATGCCTTATCCTTCTTACTGATATACGAGAATGGCATTGGAGCTTAGCTGATATTTTTTTTGGGGTTTATCCAGCTTGAAGTTGAAGAAATCTCCAAATATCTTGGACCGACTTCGTGGAGCTCTTCATCTACTCTCGCAGGTATGCTCTAGTCTTATGAAGCTTTCTGTGTTGCTCTGGTGGAGACTAGGTTTTTCTAACTGGTCATTGTGTTTGGTGCAGATGACTGAACCCATCTTGAAGGCAGCTAGGTACTGATTGGTTCATGGATTGAACTGTCTGTGTAATTTTTCTTGAGCTAATTGCATTTGGTTTATACAGTGGGATATCTGTTTTGCTAGCTTGTTCTTTTTTCGTAGGATCTTCCATGACGTTTTTGGCACTGCTTGCACGTCTCCGGGTGTTGATTCAACAAGTAAGTTAGACGTTTGTCTAGTTAGTTTCTGTAATCCATGGTATAATAAACACATACCGTGAATCTTATAGACATTATTGCTATTATAAGTGTTCATAATGCGCTTTAATTGGTTCATCGTTTTGATTTTGTGCAGATATTACTTGATGCGGTTTCAGTTTTCAATTCGGTAACCTCTACATCATTGAAGAAACAGTCTGTAAAGATAGCTCAGGATGGGGTTGAGGTCGGTCTAAGCTTCTTTGTTGGGCCATTTGGTTGATTTCTTACAGTGTTTAATGATCATGTCAGTAAAATCTGTATTTTTTTTTCTATTTGGAAACATATAGGTGTTCTGCGAGTTCTATCCAAAAGATAAAGAGTGCTTCACCTTGTTGGACTGTGTATGGAAGACTGATAAATACGTCTTACTTGAGACGTTACAGAACCGTGAGAGTAGTAAACCTATAGATGAAACTGTTTCAGAAGATGCTACTACTAGGGCTTCGTTGGTACAACCTGTACAGTATCAAACATCTGTTTCTTCTCTCGGAGGTAAGGCCTTCACATAATCACTATTTGGTTGTTATTTTTGGTTCTGTTGCTAGAATGCTGGTTATGTGACTTATGTCCGTAGTACCTAGATGTAGAGAGAACCACTTATTTGACCTGTTGAACCACTTAAGCTTGAGTTTAAGTTCATGTTCGGTTATAAGTTATAACCTGTTGAACCGTAGATTGTCTGTAGCTTTAGCTTTTTGTTAATTTGCTGTTAGACGTTATGGCCTGTTTGAGTTCATGTTCGGTTTGAGATTGTCTGTAGCTTTAGCTCTTTGTGAACTTGCTGTTAGACGTAGTCGTGTCTCTCTGTTTGCACTCATTTCGCGTTCATTGTGACTGCAGTGTAGAGTTCACAAATTTGCTTATTTAATGTCTCGTGTTAGCTTGTGTTCTCGTTTGTGGTAACTTCTGTAACTTCCCTGCATTTAGCTCCTTTAGTGTAGAACTGTGTGTTTATTCTTTGAGCTTGTTTTGTACTTAGATAACCAAACGAAAGCGCTTTACCGAATCGTTGCTTGAATGTGTCACGCAGTGACTGCTCACTTCTTAATTTTTACTATTTAACAACTCCTTAGTTTCAAGTTGCTCAAGTCTTATTCTGTAAACTACACAATGGTTTGAGTAGACTGTTTTTATTGTTGCAGATAGGAGAGCAACAAGTGTTGGCGTTTGAGGAGAGTTTTACAACTTTTATTCAACAAAACAGTGTTATGAATCATAATTTAAACAGCTTAATGTAATAGCATTTTCGTTAACTGTGTTCATTGTAATTAAAACATAAGAAACGGATAATAATATGAGCGAGCCATTTTTGATTAAAAAAGAAGAAGAATATAATCTAGTTCAATTTAATTAATGGGAAAGAAGGTAAGAAATGTTTGGATTCATGACTCTCAATAAATTACCTAAACAGGAAAGATATTTAACAATTAAGGAGTCCAACCGAAGATTTAAGACAAAGATCAAAACACAAAAGTCAAACACCTGTATAGTCTGTAGATGAAGAATTCATTGATCTTCATAAAGTCTAAAAATTTGTGAAATCAAAATCATATAGAAGAGAGACCACAATTAGATTTTGGAATTAGGCAAAAAAAAAAATGATGGATCATCAATGGCTAAAGAGGTTTCCCTTCAAGAACGCAACTATAGCTGTGACTATCGTAAACGTGCTCATCTTCCTCTTCATCATGCGCGGCTTTTTCACTTCATCACCATCGTCTTCTTCTTCCTCTCTCCGTATCCTTTCAGGTTTGTTGCGATCTCTCTCTCTCTTTGTAATCATCTTGTGTTGGAGCTTTTTCGTATGCGTTCATAACAAAAACTAAGGCTGTGTTGACAAGTTGTCATATTTTAGATTCTGCTTTTTTGAACTGAATATAGAATACTTTGGAGTTGTTGACATGTTGTGCTCATTGTCCATGGAAACTGTTGTCTTGCTTTTGACATTGTGTTTTAATTAAAAGGCTTGTTCCTTTTTTGTCTTTCCTTCACCATTGATAAATGCAGCTCAGCTTCGATATATCAAGGAAGCCCGAGAGATTAGGCTCGCCATGCAACCTTTAGAGCTCATCAAAAGAGTGAGCTTACAATGTAGCATTTTCTCAAAGCCAAATATGAAGAGATTCTGACCTATGTCCTTTGAATGATAGGTCAAAGAAATCCAACAGGAAGCACCCGTAAGACATGAAACAGAGCAACAAAAAGATGTGGAGCTGAACACACCCGCTGATCTGTCCAAGTGGGTTAAAGCTTTCTTCCCCACAAACGAGGAATTAAGCTTGAAAGGTAAAACTGGCAACAATAATCTTGTTTTTTTTTTTTTTATGAATTATGGGAATGTAGTTTAGAACAGAAAGAGGTTTTGATTTTTCACAAATGTTCTCTAAACTATACAGCATTGGAAGAATGGCGAAAACGGAAAATGGAACTAGCAAGAAAACATGACCTTAAGAAAACTAGAGGTGCATTTAGCAGCGAGTATGGTCCTCCCGGTTATAGCGACCATGGCTATGCTATAGATTACGGTCATGGTTATGTATAAGCTACAGGTTACACTCATGGTTATGTACCGGACACTCATGAACCACCATGGCCGTTTAGTCTTGTGTTTATGTAATATAACTTTGATAATAAATTTCGATGAATCTTTCTTATTCCTCTGTTAATTTATGGATTTCTGTAATGTTCATACATCTTGACTACAAAATTAAAAATTTCTCAAAGTAATTAAATATTTTTTGAAACGGCTTTTTTTATAAACATGGCCAGCCCATTAGGATGACAATTGGCCCATTAACGACAGAGATGCCACGCAAACGACGTTGCTTCTTTCTCTCCTCTTTTTTTTTTTTTTTTTTTGATCAACGCTTCTTTCTCTCCTCTTTGATCCGTAGAAATCGAGATTACACAAACCGGACCGGTTTAACTGAATGGAGAGAGGGTAATATAGGAATCAAAAAGTTTCATGATACTCCCTTCGCTTTCCAACGTCCATGGGGGGAACGACGAGAGGAGAGAAACTAATCACATTTTGATTCTCTACCATGAGAGCAAACGCGAGAAAATTCTGAAGGTGGTATAAAGAAAAACGTTCGTTACGGATTCTACCATGGATTCACATCGGATAATTTTCCCGAGAAAATCCCTGTGATTTGTTCTTTTTCCGATTTTGGTTTTGTTGATGTTTCTCATCGTCGAGAAAAATCTGAGCAGAGATCATCGTAACAATGGTATGAGATTTCTCTCTCTCTGTGTTTCAGGTTGTTTCCGAGTTTCTAAATGTGTATGTAACAATGGTTCGTCTCTTCGTTTGTTGATTTGAAAATATTCCTTGTTTGATTGAATCGTGAATGAACATTTACCAAAACGACGACGAAGAGCAACAAAGAAATAAAGGAAAAAAACGAAGGATTCTACATTGTTCTTATGACGATGTGATTATATGTGCAGGCTTCAGCCAAAGTAAGTGTAGGGTCTCATGTATGGGTGGAGGATCCTGATGAAGCCTGGATAGATGGTGAAGTGGAAGAAGCTGATAGTGATGAAATCACAGTAAATTGCTCTGGAAAGAAGGTAATCACTTGTGCTTGTTACATACAAAAGCACATTTGTATCTGATGCATCTGTTTCTTAGGTTGTGGCAAAAGTGAATGCTGTCTACCCCAAGGACCCTGAGTTCCCTGAACTTGGGGTCGACGACATGACAAAGCTTGCCTATTTGCATGAACCAGGGCTTCTCCTCAATCTTAAGTGCCGATATAACGCAAATGAAATTTATGTAAGCTTCATCTGTTATACCACTTTTGAATTCATTTACTAGTTTTGCAAGTAATTGTGTTGGTCACATGTGCCGGTTCCCTGGTTTTTAAGATGTAAGCTAAACTTGTTTCATGATGATTCCCAGACATACACAGGAAATATATTGATAGCTGTGAATCCCTTTAAAAGATTACCCCACCTTTATGGAACTGATACGATGAAACAGTACAAAGGTACCCCTTTTGGTGAGTTGAGTCCACATCCTTTCGCGGTTGCAGATTCTGCCTACAGGTATCAACTTCATTTTGTTGGTGTTAATTAGCTTGTTCTATTGTTTCACTCTCACTTGGTTTTTAGCCTTACAATCATCACCGAAAATATATAAAATTTAGGAAAATGATCAACGAGGGAGTGAGCCAGGCGATCTTGGTGAGTGGTGAAAGCGGTGCTGGGAAGACGGAGAGCACAAAGATGCTCATGCGGTTTCTCGCCTACATGGGAGGAAGAGCTGAGAGTGAAGGACGATCCGTTGAGCAGCAAGTTTTGGAGGTAAGTAATTTTCTAAAACATAAGGCTATATGCTTGCAAAATTTAGACTTAGTGAGTTACCTCCTCTGATTTACTTTCATGCTTTGCAGTCTAATCCAGTTTTAGAAGCTTTTGGCAATGCAAAAACCGTTAGAAACAATAACTCAAGGTAGAATGGATGAGTCTCAAGTTTGTTAATTTGTCCCTGTTGTATATCCTTAACCTAAGTGTAAGATACTTTTGGCAAATCCCATGTTGCAGTCGTTTTGGTAAATTTGTGGAGATTCAGTTCGATCAAAGGGGAAGAATCTCGGGAGCTGCTATCAGGACATATTTGTTAGAGAGGTCACGTGTTTGTCAAGTTTCTGACCCTGAAAGAAACTATCATTGCTTTTACATGCTTTGTGCTGCACCTGAACAGGTAAGCCTGATCTCTTCTATGACCCTGAAATCTTAGAGACATTATATCCTCGCTGATGAAAACAGTATTTGTCATGAGGTTTCAGGAAACTGAGAGGTACAAGTTAGGAAAACCGAGCACATTTCGCTATCTTAATCAGTCTAATTGCTATGCGTTGGATGGGCTTGATGATTCCAAGGAATACATAGATACAAGGAAAGCTATGGACGTTGTAGGGATCGATTCTGAAGATCAGGTACTTTCCTTTTAGTTGTTTATTTACATGCTTAGACATATGAACAACTCTACTTACATTATACTTCTGCAGGATGCAATCTTCCGAGTAGTAGCTGCAATCCTTCATCTAGGGAACATCGAGTTTGCAAAGGGTGAGGAATCAGAAGCTGCAGAACCTAAGGACGAAAAATCACGGTTCCATCTAAAAACAGCAGCCGAACTTTTCATGTAAATGCTTCACTACTCTGCGTTTTCTCTGACAAACGGTTTTCTAGTTAGCCATAATTAAAGCCTTATCTTTCCCTTTGATTCAGGTGTGATGAGAAGGCTTTAGAAGATTCCTTGTGCAAAAGGGTCATGGTGACTCGTGATGAAAGCATTACAAAGTCGCTTGATCCTGATAGTGCAGCTCTAGGGAGAGATGCACTAGCCAAAATTGTCTATTCTAAATTGTTTGATTGGTAGGTTAACGATAACTAAATCTTTTTAAGGGACTTATTATATTCTTGGGGTTTCTATGCAAAAGGTTTCAATTTTCTTGTTTACAGGCTCGTGACCAAGATCAATAATTCCATCGGCCAAGACCCAAATTCAAAACACATTATTGGAGTTCTTGACATTTATGGTTTCGAGAGTTTCAAGACAAACAGGTGCTTAACCGGTATGCTTTTGTTTTCTAGCTGATATGTTAAGTCTCTGAAACTGATAACTGAATTTGTACATTGCTTCCTGCATTTACGCTCTCTGATTAAGCTTCTTTAAACTATGTAACTGTTGGTCTGTTATCGAGTTTCTTAAATATCAGTTGCTTCGCTAAAAGCTTTCTTGTGATGTAGAACAATGTAATTATTTTGGTTTTTGGCCGTTCCTTGCAGTTCTGTGGTTGGCTATTTATTTATTATTAGTAATCTCTTCTCATTTTCACGGCCAATTTGCAGTTTTGAACAATTCTGTATAAATTTGACAAACGAGAAGCTACAGCAACATTTCAACCAGGTTGGGCAATGTCTATAGATTGTTCTGTTTCTTTGGCTGACCCGTGTTCATGCATTACTTCCTCTTCTCTGACAGCACGTGTTCAAGATGGAGCAAGAAGAATATACTAAAGAAGAGATTGACTGGAGTTACATAGAGTTCATTGACAATCAGGATATCCTCGATCTTATTGAAAAGGTTAGCAGTCACATAGTGTGCGATGTTGGAACTTAGTGTTAGCATACCACTAGGTTTGAGTATCTGATATACCTTTTTTTCATCACAGAAACCTGGTGGTATCATTGCCCTTCTAGACGAGGCTTGGTAATGTTAAAAGTCATGTTTGTCATTGCTTTCTTTTTATTTACAAAAGAAAATCTGATTGGTATTTTGTTTGCTTCTGTAGCATGTTTCCAAGATCCACACATGAAACTTTTGCACAAAAGCTATACCAGACTTTTAAAGACCACAAGCGTTTTGCCAAGCCAAAATTGGCTCAAACAGACTTTACAATTTCCCACTATGCTGGTGATGTTAGTGTTCTTCATAACTGGACCTCTTGCTTAATTGCTTGTCTTGATCGAAAGGAAAAATTACCGTGGTTCAATGACTATACTTGTGTTTAATCCAGGTCACTTATCAGACAGAACTGTTTTTGGACAAGAACAAAGATTATGTTGTTGGAGAACATCAAGCTCTCTTGAGCTCTTCAAAATGTTCCTTTGTCTCGTCGTTATTTCCACCACTGCCAGAGGAATCATCCAAAACGTCAAAGTTCTCATCAATAGGCTCTCAGTTTAAGGTCTGAAGTAATGTTTAGTCCCTATTGATTCTGTTCATAATATCTACTGTGTTTCTCACCATGTACTAAAATACAGCATCAACTGCAATCTTTGCTCGAGAGTTTGAGCACAACAGAGCCACACTACATACGATGTGTTAAACCAAATAACCTGCTTAAGCCAGAAATCTTTGAGAACATTAATATTCTGCAACAACTTAGGTGTGGGGTAAGATTTTGGTGTTTCAGTGAACCATAGCATTCAGTTTACCAACTGTATTATGTTGTGAAACTTCATGTATATCTGATCTCAGGGAGTCATGGAAGCAATTAGGATTAGTTGCGCTGGATATCCCACAAGGAAGCCTTTCAATGAATTCTTGACCCGGTTCAAAATTTTAGCTCCGGAGACTACAAATGGAAGGTAGCTTTTCCATCACTTGGAGTTGTCTCATATTCTCTTAGTTTAGTTCTAATGAAATGAAGGTATTAGAATCACTCACTTTTCTGCTTCTGTTTTTTTTTTTTTTGTTATTAGCAATGACGAAGTTGACGCTTGCAAAAAGTTACTAGCAAAAGTGGACCTCAAAGGTTTTCAGGTGCAGTTTCATAACCGTATCTCGTTTTTTTCTTTCTAGTCTGTTTCTTGTATTTTGAAATTAGTAGAATACATATAAAGGGTTCCACTTCCACATTCGAGCATGTTTGTTACTGGGTTAACACTGCACACAATTTATTTTAGCTTAGATTGGGAAAACAAAGGTTTTACTTGGAAATCCCACAAAATTCATTCCATTGGAAGTATGATTATTCGTATTAACATTTTTCTGGCATCGTAGATTGGGAAAACAAAGGTGTTTCTTAGGGCAGGTCAAATGGCAGAACTGGATGCTCACCGAGCTGAAGTTCTTGGTCGTTCTGCTCGGATTATACAGAGGAAGGTCCTTTCTTATCAGTCTCGCAAAAAGTTTCTGTTGTTGCAGGCTGCTTCAACAGACATCCAAGCATTTTGTAGAGGTATGCGTTTGTATGTAAATATAATTTATTGGCTTCATGAAAATGTCACCAGTCTGTCTTATTCCCTCGTCAAACTGAATACAGGGCAAGTTGCACGTGTTTTGTTTGAGAAGATGAGAATAGAAGTGGCTTGTCTGAGAATTCAGAAGCAGGCACGAAGTTATATTTGCCAGAAAACCTATAAAAGTCTGTGCTCTTCTGCTTGTTCAGTTCAGACAGGGATGCGAGCAAAAGCTGCTCGAGTCCAACTTCAGTTTAGGAGGAAAAGAAGAGCGGCAATCGTTATTCAAGTAAGTTTAAGCTCACACAATGATTGACTTTTATTTTATTTTCTATTGCCTCTCTTTTACCTAACACATACATCTACTTGTTTGGGTATTTTGATGACATGCAACTTACTGTTTACACAGAGTCAAATCAGAAGATATTTGTGTCGTAGGCATTATGTAAGAATGAAGAAAGCAGCGATCACCACTCAATGTGGCTGGAGAGTGAGAGTTGCACGACGAGAATTGCGTAATCTTAAAATGGTACCACTCCTTTACTAACATATGAAGTTCTTAGTTTCTCTAAAACTGGTTTTTACAAAAGCTGGCGCTCCATAATAAATACTCAATCTTCGTTTCTTATAATATCTCGTGTCAAGTGTGATGTAGTCGCTTTTGTAACCAATAACAGATATTTCATTATGTTTCTTCATTTCTTCAGGCTGCTAAAGAAGCCGGAGCACTTCAAGATGCTAAGAGTAAGCTAGAAAATCAAGTGGAAGAACTCACTTCAAACTTAGAGCTTGAGAAAAAGATGAGGGTACACATCACTTCATCTATGATATTATGCTGGACACCACAGCACCTGTTACGCAAAATAGTTTATTTTCTGATGAAAACAAATTCTTTTTCTTAAACTCGTTGTAAACTCGACCACTTTTTTTGGTTCTCTATGAGGCGCCTGATCATTGTAATAGCGCAGATGGAGATCGAGGAAGCAAAAGCTCAAGAAATCGAAGGATTACAGTCAGCTTTGAGGGATATAAAACTTAAGCTCAAGGAAACTCAAGAAACCAAAAGCGCAGAGATCTCAAAATTGCAGTCCGCTTTACAGGACATGCAACTTGAGATTGAAGAACTCTCAAAGGGACTTGAGATGAGTAACGATCTTTCTGCTGAAAATGAGCAGCTTAAGGTTAGTCCGTAAAAAGTATATGCCATAACTTTTTGTTCCTCGGAATTCAGTGTATGTGTTGAAGATAATGTTTAAGATTTTTATATGTATTATCCTTGTATTTTTTTTTCTTGTGCTCTTTCTTTATAAGGAGTTGGTGAGTTCTTTGCAAAACAAGAATGATGGAGAGTTAAGTAAGCATAGTGAAGAGCGGATAAAAGAAGAAGTTCCTGTAATTGATCAGACCACAATCATTAAACTTGAAGCTGAAAATCAGCAGCTGAAGGTAAGATTACACGATCTAGATTCCTAACAGATTTTGGCTTTTTCCTAATGATAATGTATATCTCATCAAGCATAACATTTTTAGGAGTTAGTTAGTTCTTTGGAGGAGAAGATCGACGCATTAGACAGAAAACATGATGAAACGAGCTCAAATATCACAGAGCAGTTAAAGGAGAATGTTTCATCTGAGTATGAGATCGTGAGCAATCTTTCAGCTGAGAACGAGCGGCTCAAGGTAACCTTTGTACAGATGTAACCTCAACTAAATGTGATCATTTTATTAGTCCATTTAATCTGATCAATGGAAATGTTTCTTAGGCACTAGTAGATTCATTAGAGAAGAAGATAGATGAGAACAATTCTTCAGAGGGACAAAAGGAGGAAAAAAGCATGTTGAAATTAGAGAGCTTGACAGAGGATGGTTCAACTGATAATGAGAGGGTCAACAAGCTTGCTGCGCAAAACAAAGACTTGAATGCAAGTGTTCCACATATATACTAGTGTTGAGTCTGCATCTCTAATTTGATTGATAAAAAATAACAGGATCTGGTAAGTTCTTTGGAAAAGAAAATAGATGAAACAGAGAAGAAGTATGAGGAAGCAAGTAAACTTTGTGAAGAGAGGCTGAAGCAAGCTGTAGATGCGGAGACAAAGCTAATTGAAGCGAAGACATCGATGCTAAGGTTTTACTCTCGGCGTTCTTTCTTCTCCAGTATGTCTAGTTAGTACGTATGAATTACATTATTTTTCTTCTATATAGGCTTCAGGAAAGGGTCTCCGACATGGAAACAGAAGAACATATTCGCCGGAAGCAGGCTCTGGTTAATTCGACTTCCCGGAGAATGTCACCCCAGGTGTCATTTACAGGAGGCCCGGTAAACATTTTTCTACTATTTCTCATATTTCCGTTTAGTCTTTTTGAAGCAATATTTGACATTTTTTGTTTACCTCTTGCAGGAGAATGGAAATAATGTAAGTGATAAAACTGTTGTGGAACTGTCTCAATCCTTTTCTTGCACATCATGAGTAACTTATAGATAAACATTGTTTTACTTATTTTGCGTTCTTACAGGAATCACCTGCTCCTGTACCGGCTAAAAAATCTGGGACAGAATCTTCTCGTATTGAACAACAACCACATGTATGTGCTTAGCGAAAAACATTAGTCCTAATACTACTTTTCTACTTGTTTTAACTGGCTTAAATGTTTGTCATGTTTCAATGATTCAGGAATTTGTTGACGTTCTTCTCAAATGTGTATCCCAAAATGTCGGTTTCAGTCATGGGAAGCCTGTCGCAGCTCTTACAATATATAAATGTCTTATACACTGGAAAGTATTCGAAGCAGACAAAACCAGTATCTTTGACCGAATTGTTCCTGTTTTTGGTTCTGCAATAGAGGTAACCAAAGAAGCTTGGATTTACTCGTTTGGTAGTGACCATGCTAGAAGTTAAAGCAATCATCCTCTGCTTATTAATTTTCAGAATCAGGAAGATGACAATCATATGGCTTATTGGCTAACAAACACATCAAATCTGTTATTCCTGCTTCAGAGAAGCCTGAAACATAGCCCAACTGGCTCAAGTCCCACAAAACCTCCTCAGCCAACTTCTTTTTTTGGAAAGATGACTCAGGTAAGGATTAAAAACTGTTGTTTTGATTGCCATGCAGCTTGATTCTTCAAAATCTAAACTGCTATTATACTTTGAATGTTTTATAACACGTGAAGTTTGTGTATCTGGTGGTACCCAATATATGGTCAGGGTTTTCGTTCAACCTCTTCCCCAAACCTTTCAACTGATGTCGTGCATCAAGTAGATGCTCGATATCCTGCTTTGCTTTTCAAACAGCAGCTTACAGCCTATGTGGAAACAATGTATGGAATAATCAGAGAGAATTTCAAGAGAGAAGTATCGTCCCTGCTTTCTTCCTGCATTGAGGTATATATACTTTTGGTGACCGACCAACAAACTAAATTTTTGAGACCATATTCGCTTTGTGGTTACTTCTCTTCTAATGATTCAGGATCTCAAGAAATCATCACATAACTCCTCTGTTGTGAAATCACCATCAAAATCATCTGAAGACAATTCACACTCTAAGTCATCTGAAGAGAATCTTGCCGCAAAGTCATCTGAAGATAATGATTCACCCTCTAAGACATCTGAGGAGAACTCACTGAAGAAGTCATCTGAAGATAATTCACTCGATAACTCTAAGCCATCTGAAGAGAATCTCGCCGTAAAGTCATCTGAAGAGAACTCCCTGAAGAAGAAGTCATCTGAAGAGAATCTTGCCGCAAAGTCATCTGAAGATAATGATTCACCGTCTAAGTCATCTGAAGAGAACTCCCTGAAGAAGTCATCAGAAGATAATTCATCCGCTAACTCTAAGCCATCTGAAGAGAATCTCGTCGCAAAGTCATCTGAAGATGATAATTCACCCGCTAAGTCATCAGAAGAGAACTCCCTGAAGAAGTCAACTGACGAGAATTTCCCCGCTAAGTCAAGTTCATCAAAACATTTATCTGAGGAGGATTCATCAGCTAAAGAAGGCCAGGCAGCAAAGTTTTCCGAAAAGAACTCGCCTGCAAACTCTTGGCAAAGCATTATTGGGCTTTTGAATCACAACCTCTTCACATGGAAGAAAAATTATGTAAGAATATTCCTGTATTTAAGCTTCACATCACTCCTTAACTTTTCTACTAAAAACGTTTCTCTTTCAGGTTCCTCCATTTCTCGTTCAGAAGATCTTCAGCCAAACTTTCCAATACATCAACGTTCAACTCTTCAACAGGTAACTATTTATTTCCCCCTCATCGCCTTTAACTATGAAATGAATCACATGTCATGCCGTCAACCATTGAGCTGTTATCTGAACGATGCAGTCTTCTTCTCGAACAAGAATACTGCACATTCAACATGGGCAAGAAAGTGAAGGCAGGGTTAGATGACCTAGACTCATGGTGTAGCCAAGCGACTGAAGAGGTATAATTTCTCTTAAAGAACTTAGTTACAAAGGGCGTGCTCTGACTTGTTACTCTTGAATGCAGTTCGTGGGTTCTTCTTGGGATGAACTCAAGCCCACGAGACAAGCCGTGGTGCTCCTGGTTTGGATTCTTCTCTTAAAGTGTTACAGATTACCACTCTCCTTCTTCTATCTCGTTCTTTAATGTTGATGGGTTTCTTCTTTCAGGTTACAGTACAAAAGTCCACAATTACATATGACGATCTTACAACTAACCTTTGCCCGGTAACTCTCTGTAGTTTCACAATTCACATTAAGGAATTAAATAACGTAACCTTTTTCTGTTTCTCAGGTTCTTAGTACTCAGCAGCTGTATAGGATATGTACCCTTTGCAATAACGAAGACCACAACGATCATAACGTATCACCAGAGGTATGTTGTTCTGAATATCTTCCCAGAGATCTGATAAACCAAGCATGACAAGAGATTCTTCTGTTAACTTTTTTAATTTTGGTCTTCATGCTGCATTCCGTGCAGGTGATTTCAAACTTAAAACTTCTAATGACAAATGAAGATGAAGACAGCCGTTCCTTTTTATTAGACGATGATTCCAGGTATTTGCTTGCTAAGTCCACTCACAAATCTCTCTAACACTGGCAGGCATCATGATCATAATTAGAGTCTCATGAGTTTTTTTTTTTTGTCCTTTTATGTGAACACAACAGCATCCCTTTTGAAACCGATGAAATCGCGACCTGCATGCAAGAAAAGGACTTTGCGAATGTGAAATCAGTTCCTGAGCTCGCTGATAACCCCAACTTTCATTTTCTCAATGATTGAGAAGTTGTTTCAGCCTTCTTCCTAATACCTCTAATTAATGAGGCTAGGCTAGGCTACCATTGATCCACCTCGGTATAACCTGTATATTTAATATTTTTCTGTTTCTAGTTTCCCCAAAGAGCATTTTGAAATTTGATCTTTGGCTGATCACTTTACTCTTTTCACTTTTGTTACTTGTAGATCAAAAAACCTCAGGGGGGAATTTGAACTAAAACAAATTTTGTTTATTTTATAAATTTACTATCACTGCTGGGCCATGGAAAACTTTGGCTTACTTCTCCAGATTGTAAGAGTAATCATGTTTACCCAGCCAATAACAATTAACCGTTCTTTGTTAAAAAAAAAAACAATTAACCGTTCACGAGTAAACAAACTCGAAACCCAAATCCTTAACAGAAAAGGTTTAGTTCCAACTTTCCCTTGTGAATTAGTGATTACCGATTTGGTTCTATTCAAAAAGAACAGGTAAACCGAAGAAACAAAACCAATCTTGCACGCTTGCTAGTAATAAAACTGTTTTTGTCTCATTTCACCATTGAAACAATAACACAAACACACACACACAGCAAAACCAGTACAACAGCAACTGTCTGTTTAATCATTCTTCCTCTTATTACCCAATGAAAAAAGATAAAACAAGAACATATTATTAACCCTCACTGAAACATTCATTCATCATCATCAAATGCATTAGTGAGAAACTGAGAAGAGGATCACCAGACATCAGGACGGAGTTCCCCAGTCGCCGGTGGCATCCAACGACCAGAATTGTAAACGTTCTCGCCAACTTTCCATCCCGGAACATCCTTCATTACATCTGCCTCGTAGTCCAGATACTTTTTCCACTCAGACACAAACCTATTTAACACAAATGTCGTTACTTACCGTCTTGAAGGTTGAGGAAATAATGTATAAGAAAATGGTTACCTTTCATCTTCTTCAGCTTGAAGAATGGGAAGTATAGCTCTACGAGCAGCATATTTCTCTTCCTTCAACGCCCTACACATCAAATCAAATCAAACTTACTAACAACTTCAAACCTTTCAACCTATTGATAAGGAATTAAACGTGTACTTAATACTTGTTAGCATCACAAGTAAATTGAGAGTTTCTGATGGAAATTAAAGTCACTAATAACTTTAAAACTTTCAAGTTATTCAGAACGAATTAAACCTGTTTTTCTTGTTTACTAGAAAAAAAAAAAAAACATTCCAAATAAATCTTGTCAATGGATAAGAAGGTTGTTATAAACGCCAAGATGACAGAAGCATATATATATATCAATAGGGCCTAACACTCTTCTACTAGGTTGCTCTCATCATCGCAGCTTAAACTTAAGACGTTGTAGATTCCTATATCTCCTAATACAAACTCTACATCTCCTAAGACAATCAAAATTCCATGGAAGACTAACCAGATATGGAATCAGCATCAAATACAGCAGGCAAAAAAAAGGGCATTCAATCACTTAAGCAAACCTTATCCTTCCATAGGTTAACACCACACCAATGCATGAGCCAATAACTTTAAATCAAATTTGAACGCTTTTCAGATATAATCGCAACATTCATTTAAATTCGACAGTTCCGCGATAAAAAAATTGACAAAAGGCGATCTTTAAAAAAAAAAAAACACGAAATGTTAGCGAGCAGCTACACAAAAATCTCATTCTCACCTGCGGATTTTGTTACCCTGGCCAACCTGATACATCCCCCAAGCAAATGCACCAGAAACCGTCAGGAAAATAGCCATGGCGCTAGGACCCGTATTGGATATCCGCCGGGCATATCGAACCGGTGCGAACCCACCCGGAGGCGGACCATCCTGAAGCAGCGGCATATCCTTCACACTCGCCATCCCTGGCTTCTTCCTTATCATCGCCTCCGTCATCTTTGCTCTCGATCGAATTCAGTCTCTGATTCGATTTTTGCAAAACCAAATGTTCTAGGGATTCAGAAGACACGACGACACTGTTGTTTAGTTTCTTCCAATGAAATGGGCTTTTTTAAAGGCCCAATACCCATAGACTGGGCCTTTACGAGGCTTAAACTCATTTAATTTGTAAGTCACGTGGTTATCTTCTTCTTTTAAATGTAAGCTTTCCCGAAACTTTCTTTTCTCAGCCGCCGCCGCTTGTGATTCGATTCGAAGAGAAAGAAGATGGTGGGGTTTAAGAACAGGTACATGTTGATGGAGGTTTATCTCGACCCTGACAAGGATCTTCTCGGAGCGTGTAGAGACGCAGCCTTGAAGTGCGAGACGGAGAAGTTTATTCAATTTGGCAAATCCTTGTCGGAAGAGGAGGCGAGAGAGATGAACAGGTGTCTTGAAAAGCTCAAGCTGTTGTAATAGACTTGATCGTTGTTTCACATTCTTTCGAATTTGACCCCAAAGTTTTGTAATGTGCTATAATACCCCTGTGTGTATTTTACTCTGAACTCAAAATTGTTAGTGGTTGGATTAATCTGTTGTGAGGTTAAGAAACGCATACTTGTATAAATCTAAAAAGATGAGTCATATCATATATATATATAAGAAACATTAATGTTGGTCACGTAAAGATATAGAGTAGAGCAAATAGGAAACAGACCATAATGCAGAAGGTATACCTAAACAACGGCGAAGACATGACTAAGACTCATGATGCCGCAGTCGAAACGTTCGGGTATGTTCTGTAGGAAGATGTAGACCCATGAAGCTACACCATAAATAAATGTTGCGCAAGATAAACCGAAGAACACCTTGATCATGAACCATTCAGCTCTGTGAATCTTCGAGTGTCTTATATACAAAAAATATTGCAACGTTTAAGGCTATCAAGAGTGCGCTCATGACAATGTCATAAATCACGAATTTGTTTACCCTGCATCATCAACCCACCAGAAGAACAAACGTATTTTAATTATTTTATATACAAGAAGAGGGAAGATATAGTGATCACTTCCGTTGACTGATACAAGTATTCAATATCTGTGTGACAACAGGTAAGAATCGTTTATGGGGACTCACCACCATGGACGTCGCTTATTGGTAATATTAGTCTGATTTTCATCGACTATAGCAGCAGGATCCATGGCTTCACTTTTTGGTAAAATATTAGTCGAAGTTTTGAGGTCTTAGTTACTCCTTGTATATTGAAACTCTTTTTCTATTTTACCTTGTACAATTATCTAAGGGTTTGATTATGTCAAATCTCAATATGAATATTCTTTTTCTCAACAGTTCTTATCTCCTCTGATTATATATTTTTATACTTAAAAAGTCTTTTCCCATCTTTAATATTTTTTTTGTTAATATTGAAACACTCAAAAGTAAATCAAATAGTAAATTCAAATATTATTAAATATCTCAGATTTTAAACTAATACGAGGAAAAAGAAACGCAATGAAACGAAGGAACCTAGATTAACGAAGTCTTTGAGAAGCTGATCATCATAAAAAGACTTTTATTCGATATTATTTCATTTGATCATCTTTATATATTTTTTATTAATTTTTTTGGTAAAAACATCTTTATATATTTATCAACACAATCGTAATATTATCAAATCATTTCCATGGGAAACATTTAACCTTTTTACCAAGCTTGCATGGGCCATTAGGTTTAATACTCCAGTTAAGTTTATAACCATCATCTTGATCTCTCGGAGCATCAAATATATCAAACTGCTTGACTTGATTGTTCCATTGGAAGGTGCAGGAGAACAGTGTTGATCTCCATATATTTGGCTGAAATGTAAAGTGGTAATCTGTGTTGACAGCCACCACGTGAACCCCCAAATCGTTATCTTTGGATTTGCAATGAACCGTAAGAGTACCTCCAAGATTATTCGTCATCGTGACGTCGGTTGGGGGCCAAAACGGTGGTAACGCATGACTCGGACCATACAAAAGAGCCATGATCAGAAAAGCAACACAGAGTTTTGGTGAATATCTCATTGTTGCAGTATTTCTCAATAACATTGCTATACTAAAGTTGAACTAGAGAAGTGATTTGGGATGGGTGGACTTATTCAGTCCAGTCCATATTTATAGCGGTTTCGTGGTAATTAAGCAAAAGTTTTCTTAAGAGTAATAAATTAATTACTAATGAATTTTGACCCCAAAAATGAGCAAGCCATAAATTAATTACTAACACCAATTGAACAAGCGAATCAGTCAGTGTGGAATTAGATCCGTCTTGTAACGTATGTTTGTGAAACTTGTCAATTGTCACCCAAACAGACATGCACAAAACAAAGTGTTGACTTTATAAACTAAATATTCATTAAAAAGGTAATAAAGTGAACAAAACAAGTATTGATGGGAAACCCTCATTAATGGTTGATTAAGAATTTATAAATGTTCTTATAAGAAGGCCAAATCCTACCAAACACCAAAACAATAAAATTAGTGTAATTTATTGGTATGAAACAATAAAAATGACTGTTGGTAAAAACCAATAGAAATAACATCATTTCACTAAATTTGATATTTTGTGAATTATTTTACACTAAACGTGGTGTAATACTATTAATCACACCAAATATTAAAATAAAATATATTTTATTACTTTTCATTTAATTATATGTAAACTAACATTATTTTCATTTTTATTTTGACATTACTAAACATTAGAAAATTATTTTATATTTTCAGTTAGTAATACAATCAAATAAGTATTATTTTGAAATTGTAACAAAATGAAAGTAATCTTCATAAAATTTAATTTCAACTAAATTTTACATAAATAAAAATAATATATAAATTAAGTAAAAGACAAAATAATATTTCAAATAAACTGTGGAGACATACACTTACCAAATTTTAACAAAAAATAAAATTAAATGAGATAAATATAGTTATCCAACTATAAATATTAATGTGTTGACTTATTAAACTAAAAAAGTTAATATATAACATAGTTTTGGTATATAATTTGGTGTAATGCTTGGATATGAAAAATAAAATTCAACACCAAAACACCTAAATTTAGTGTTGAATTATGATTAGAGTTTGCCTATTTGAGTTCAAATCCTAGTAAACGTGATTAATTATAATTTAATAGAAAAAATTGCCATAATGCAAACAGAACTATTAGTCATAAACTTTTATAAAACAGTTAAGCCTGATGTACTTAACAACTGAATTATCGGTTGAAAACATAATAATTTGTCTTACTGACAGTCCATTTGCTAAAATTTGATTTGTTTTTTTCTGAACACATTTAGTTTGATCATCCTTTCCTTATGCACTATCGACTAACAGTATTCTTACTCGGAAGCAGCGAGGCTTACCAAATGAGACACCAAATCTTCAAGACATGAAAACTGATTCAGTAAACTCTTTTGAAAGTCCTGACTCTCATCTGAACTCATCTCACTTAAACCTTCGTTGATTCTCTTCATTCCCTTCTGCAATAACTCCACTCCTCTGCATATTCCTTCTGGAAGTTTCCTTCTCTTGTTCGATTGTTTCTCTACTTCCGATGATCTCTGCTGCTTTCTTCCTTCTAGAAGCTTCTGCACTGTTGCTTTAACCTTCGTGCCTTCTTTCGAAAGTAACTCGAGTTCCTCTTGTGAAGGTGTGATCGAGAGAAACGCTTGTTCTTTCTCCAAGAAGATCTTTAATTCCGACATGAACCGCTCTGTCTTTGCTTCTTTCCCAGAAGCTATATCGAAAGCTAGAGCAGCGTCTTCAGGTACGAATCTCCATAGCTCGCTACAGCTAGTACGTGCACAGAAATACCCAAACGCAGTAACCGCGTGGTGAACCAAAGCCCAGTGGCGTTTCCTGAGAAGCAAATGGTAGAGTTCCCAGACCGCACGGCTCTTTGGACAGGTTTCGGATTCAGACATCTCGTATTTACTAAGTCCTGACAAGAAGAGGGCGAGGCTGGGCTTGAATTTGTGGAGATGGTGACTGTTACCAGTTTCTGAAATGAATAGCCTTTGAAGCTCTGTTATGACAATATCCATCTCTTGGCAAGTGTATAGCTGCTCACTTCTTGAGATGATTGATAGTGTTTCGCTGAGAATCTCAGTATAATGATCCCTTGACATTTCATCTTTGAAGTTTCGGTGCTTCTGAATGAGAGCCACCACAAATTTCAGAGTTTTGGAGTCAATCTCTGGTATGCTTATCTTCCTACAGAGAAAAAATGACAACAGTCAATATCAACAAGGACCACAACGCAAAAGTTTCAAAGGAATTGTCAAGAGTAGTTATCATAGTTACTTACAGTATCCCAAGGCAAGCAGATAGTGCTAAAACTGGACCTCCATGAACAGAGTATCTGGAGGAATTTGATGGTTTCTCAGTGAAATTCTCAATGAAGTGAAAGAAATCTGCGACGAGCTGTTTCTTTGCATCGTTTTTCATTCTGTCTGTAAGGAAATGCAGCGGAAACCCCTCTAGAAGCAAGGCTAGATATGCATCTGGTGCTGATTCAGATCTGCTCTCAGTGGAAATGTTTTTGTAAACTTGAGCTGTTAAAGATTTGGGGCTGTGAGTGAGAAGAAAGCAGATGGACTTTGCAGTTCTTCTGAGAACGGAATCAGGACAAAGCGGAGCTTCTGATGTTGACATTGACAGCATGAAGATACAAAGCTTATCCATCATATTGGCCACCATATCCTCAGTGGCATGACGAATCCAGAAGCACCAGAGTTCCATAACAATCTGCCAACACAAGAAGTGGGGATGCAAGAGATTCTGGAGTAGGAGTGTTTGAAGCTCTTCCCAGGCAGGAGATGAAGACAGATTAATCATAAAGGTTTTGAGAGATAGAAGTAGAGCTGAAAACATCAATTCCCAGATTATTGTCTTCCCAGAACCATCTGCCATTGGTAGCTGAGAAGAAAGAACTGAAGTGTAAACCTCTTCTTCCGTTAATATGTCAAGAAGCCATTGCAGCTTTCTGGTGATTGCAAGCTTTGCATCTTCTTCAAGCTCAGACGAATATCTCATGACAGACTGAAACAATACAACTCGGGCCAGGAGCAAACCTCTGGCACTTGTTGCAGATTCAACAGATAAGGACAAGATATCCACCAATGATGGTTTTGTCAGCGAATCATTGCCCTGTTTGTTACAAACTTGGGTTGAGAAGTATTGTTCATCTATGAACAACGAATCGAGAAGTGTGAGTCTGAGTTCTTGTGTTATTTCCCCTGCGTTCAACAGTGCACTTAGAAGATCTACAGTTGTTTTCTCAAGAAGATCCGTCATTACTTCACTTGCGTATTTGCCATGGGTTTGTTGGCTCAGTGAAATTTTGAACGCAGAGATCATCAAGATGCAGAGTGATATTTCCTTGAACACCATAGACGCCTGGCTTGGAAACAGCGCCACAACTTTAACAGCATTGATGAGATAAAATTTCACAGGAAGAAAGACCCTTCTGGCTTCTGTTGCAGATATGTTATCTTTCACTGAGCAAGACCAAGCCTCAGCGGCAAATCTCAGAGACTCCTTGATCAGTGATAATAGCTTTATAATGATTTCTCCCACATCTACCGTAGATCCCAATGCCTGCTTGTCTATCTGAAGCAATGTAATCACACCCTTCCATGATGTATTAAGAATTGTCACAAGATTACCACCATCCCTTGCAGCAAGCATACCCAATTCGCTCATAGATTTAACTCCCATCGTAATTATGCTAACCAAATTACATACAGTGTTGCCTTCCTCCATCCTTGCTATTCCTACATTTCCATTAGTCTTCATTTCATTTACACACTGATTCACTGTTGGAGAGAACTCTTTGCACAGTCGAACAACAGAATCAATCACCCCTTGCACAGCCTTAAAAATCTCCGAGGAAAAAGATTCAACTTTCTGTTTCAAAAGAAAGGTGAAAGCTATTAACACATGATAACAATGCAAAACACTAATCTCAAAATGCAGTAGCAGTATTGATTTCAATACTTATCATATTTTAAATAACTAGTTCCACAGTATGAGGAGCTACTGGTGAAACACTAAGATGAGTCGGAGAAGACACCTTGGCATTCAATATCACCTCCTTTGTCAAATTCAGCTGCTCTGAAACAAACTTATGGACAGTAACAGCTGAGGCCTCATCACTCGTGAAACATATTTTTCCAATAGCAGTAAAGCTTAAGGCAGAAAACCGAAGATAATCCAAAAGAAGCTGCATGAGAATGATAGAATAACTGAGTCGGCCAGTAATCATTAGCTCTAACAAACTTGTACTTACATAAACGTCAAACGTCACCAACCTGAAAGAAAATGTTTGAATGCTCTTCCTCTTGAGACTCCTCCATGGACATTACAGACATGTATAAATGCTTTGCACACCATTGGCTTACCTACAAGAAGTGGAGTAATAAGAGATAATACAACAACACTCTCGACCTGAGGTTCAGCACTAAGCAGCAAAAAAAAGGAAACTAACTGTACCTTAATACCAAATGCGAGAAAGTACTGAGAGCAGTCAGGCCTATTCAAAGCCAGGTATTTTGAAGCAACAGGCAGAATAGCCTTGTTCAACAAACACTGTGACACGTCAAGACACGTGGTGTCTTCCCAAAGTGTCTATACTATTGTCAAGGACGACTTGAAACACGCCAGAACATACCATTTAAACGAGACATAATTTTCTTAATCCAAGTGAAGGATAGTAGTAAACCATAAATGCATGTGAAAGATAAACAGGAAACAGATGTAACTTCAGTGCTCAAATGTTCAACATTATAATCCTAAATTCTCTATTCTCACGATATATCCTCTGAAACCAACAATCATACACATAGAGAGAGCGTACAAGTAAACATAACTAAGTGTGGATACTGTTAGGCTCTGGACGAAAGACGGCACATCATCAGAATTCTCTTGTGTATCTAACTGAGCCAGCTGTGTGAGTAGTTGAACCCGGTTCTCGAGAAGCTGTTGTTATACAAAACATCAAGGAAAGTGAAAAGCTCGTTAGACCTATGAGTTACAAAATTTGAAACTCCTTTGAGTAAATCCAAAACAAATCTACAAAACGCCTATTCTCAGCTAACATAAATCAATTCTTAATAGCTACAACTCCCATTGTCTTACTCCTTCATACGCCTCAAGAGGATACACACACATATATCAAAATTGATTAAGCTAATAACAGCCTTTAAGCTGTTTGAAACTCAATCCAGACCTTAAATCAAGCAATCGGAAGGATATAAAATACTGCAGAAGGAAGATTGTACGGGGGGCAATCACACGATTTAATTGGAATTTTTTTTACTGATTCCTTGATAATCAATCGAAGCTTGCTAGGAACAAAGAAGAAGCTTACATCGGAAGATTTGATCTCTTCTACTATCCTCGCCGCATTGTTCTCCATCTCTCGTCCTCTCCGTTACTCTCTTTCTATCTCTAGAATGTTGATAATCCCTCGAAATCTGGGAATTGCTCTTAACTCTCTTTAGCTTCCCGCTCTTTGCATTTCACCTATTGAAAACATCTGCGCCCTACTTGTTTTCGCCTTCAAAGATGTGTAAAGGCCCGTTGGATCTAATTGGGCTTTAAAGGTAGCCCAACTTCTATATGTATTAAGATTTAGGGGTATAATTTAAAAAAAAAATAAAATTATGAAGAAAAGTATAATTTTGAAATTTTGAATTCCAGTTACAAAAAAATTAGATATCCTAAAAATGTAGAACATATAAATTTTTGATTTAAAAAGTATATACTATATCCTATAATAATATATAAGCATACATACCAAAAAAAAAAAAAAAAAAGCACTTATACACATCGTAACTTTTTTTTGCTAAAGTGTAAATATCATCAACTTCTAAATGAAAGTCTGATTACAAAGGACTCGCAGTCTCTTTTGCTCTAAAACTAAATACAGAGGCTGCAAAAAGTATTAAAAAAACCCCAACTATCAATCTAAGATCAAAGCATCGATCAGTAAGAACGACACTTTAATATCTACAAGCATCGATCAACAAGAACAACACTTTAATACACGTCGTAACTGATTGCATGTAATGCAAATTCACATTGGGCCAGTGAGAAGGGTTAGATGACCATGCATGAAACAAGTGTTTGTCATGCAACTCGTATCTTCTTTAATTTTCGTCACTCTCATCCCAAGGCCATTATTACGTCATTTATTATTGCTTATATATTCCGTAGATTCTTGCTCTCTTCGCCCACATTTATTATGTAGGGTTGGTATGTTTTATTTTCTAATGAATTCAATTTTTTTTT
>JABAYD010030225.1:0-11210 GCA_014822095.1 Diplotaxis tenuifolia | reverse complement strand
CAAGATTCCCCTTTCGTGGCTTTTAGATTTTTTTTTGTTTCAAACTGTCTTTTAGATTTTTTAGAAAATGTCGAGAAATAAATTACTTGCGATGCTTATTTTTTTATTTAGCAAACCGTAAAAACTTAGAAGCTTTGTAACTCACACACTTTGGATCTCCAATTCTACTTCAAAACAAATTCAATCCTGAAAAATAATAAACTATATTATACTGATCATAAGTTGGTTATAACCTATCCAAAGTTTGGTATTTCCGACAGACATCTCTATCAGAAGACCCATCGAAAAATGGTCATCGCCACTTTACCAAAATTGAGTTCCAACAAGGAACTCCTTGAGTCTACTTCACGGCTCCATTTTTCAGATATTGCCAAGCACTCACTTAGCTCACGAACGATATTAGTCATGCTCGGCCTCTGTTCGGAAAGAGAGTTAACACACGAGATTGCCAAATTAAGAGCTTTCCTTGCAGAACTTATGTCATAATGTTGATGGAGTTTTGGATCCACTATACTTTCAATATTATCCTTTGAGAGTGTTGTTTTTGTCCATTCCACTATGTGGGGGTCTTCACGAGACATATCGACTGCTCGTTGGCCGCTGATAATTTCTAATAAGACGACGCCAAAACTGTATACATCACTCTTCTCGCTTAACAAATGGTTTCTGTGACTGTGAAAAAAGATTTTAATAAGGTTCACCTCTTTTTAAAAGACAATTTTAAAACTAACATGTAAAGATGCCACAACTTACTCGGGATCCATATATCCGTAAGTGCCTGCAACTTCTGTAGTTTCTTGGGTTTCATTTCCTGTTGTGAAGGATCTTGAGAGACCAAAATCAGCGATTTTGGCTTCGAATTGTTCACCCAACAATATATTGGCAGCTTTGATATCTCGATGAACTATTTGTGGTTTGCAGCCAATGTGGAGATACTCAATTCCTATACACGTGAAACCTCCTCATGTTAACTAATTTAAAAAGAATACAAATATATCATTGTAGAATATAACAAAAATATAACCGACCTAGCGCAGATTCAACCACTATTTTTAGTCTACGTGGCCAACATAAAACAGAACCACCTCTTTTCCCTGCCATTACAACCAAGTGGCTTACAATCAAGGAGATATTTTCTTAGAACAGATTCTGAAAATGAACTAAATTTTCATGTATTTACCTAACAGATGCTCCTGTAAATTCCCATTTTCCATTAGCTCGTATATGAGAGCTAAGTTTGTTCCATCGTCGCAGTATCCAATGAGGGATACTAAGTTGACGTGGTGGACTCTCAATAGCAGTTCAACCTAAATAATCAGGGACATAAAAACTGAACGTAACGTTCTCAAACATGTACACTTTAGTTTTACAAAAATTGTTAGGGGACAAGTACCTCCGCACTAAATTCTCTATACCCTTGACTTGACATGTGAGAAAGAACTTTAACGGCTGCGTGCTGGTTTTCTATAAAACCATAGAAGACACTACCAAACCCTCCTTTACCGAGAACGACTTCAAAGTTATTTGCCATTACCTGAACGTCAGAATAGGTATATCTCCTAGTTTTTAATTCGAAGGATGGTCGTATAACTGCAGAAAAATATTAAGAGTTCCATAAGATTTCTTACGTTCGATATGGACTGTATCTTCTTTATCTATTACTTTTCTCTCAAATACCTTTCAACGCAGGTGGCTTTCTTCTTCTTAAAACCAAGATTGTAGCTAAAACTATTATGATAATGGCTACTACTGCAGAAACAGGTGCCACAACCGCTGCCACTGGAAATTTTTTATGGCATGATACACATTCCAGTATATTTTTGTCAACCCTAAAGAAAGAAAACGTTATAGAAGAGGTATGTCATTAAAATGTGAGCAGGTCGTAAAAAAGTCATTTAATAAGACTTACAATAGTTTTAGGCCATCCTTTTGTCTATCGAGAAGGGCTTGAGGAACGTAACCGCTAAAATTGTTTCCACATAAATTTCTGTGGATGTAGAAAATCATCCACTATGATGAATGTCATTTTGAAAGACGAGCAACATAAAATATGTGTTGTATGATTTAGCAACTTACATGACCAACAAAGATTTCATCTTTGCTAGAAATTCAGGCACTTCCCCGGTCAAGCTGTTTCCCGACAAGTCCCTAGAATTTGTTCAACGAAAATTGTCAATAAAATTTCTGAAATACCTATCCATTTCTAATACAAAGACATACAGTTCCTGAAGCTGAGTTAAATTTCGTATGCTAGGTGATATAACTCCACGTAATCCACTCGAAGACAGATCTCTGTTTATTAAAGGATCCAGACATATCAGATATATTTAAAGGGTGAAAGTTTTGTTGCAAGATCGAGATTAAGCCTTACAATTTAATGATTCTTGGTGGTGTGGATACAAGAGTAACATTGCAGTGTAAGCCAGTCCATACAAATTGTAAAGGGGCACAGGGATCAGCTTGCCAGCTGCTTCTATTCAATCCGTAAATTGATTGAATACGTTTCACAGCAATGACTGAAAAAAGTGTAAAAATTGGACGAGTAAGATGTGAAAATTATTAATTATATGTATATACTTTGAAGACAACATACCATCATTTTGGTCAGTTTCTGACTGCGGAAACTCAATGATTGTGTACAGCTCGAAAGCATTCATCAATGGTGGAAGAGTAGACCATGGAGTCCTCACAAGTTTCACATGACATACCGCTCCCTCGCATGTCACCGGTTCAGTGTTGAACACAGTATAAGCTTCAAACTTCATAGGACGGGAAGGTTTAGAGCGAACTTTATCATTCCATACTATTTCCAATTCTCTGGTTTCATTTACTGGCGCTTGTGTTATATCCGCTATGTAAATATAACCGTAAGCTTTGTCACCAGCACCGTCCAAATACCATGTTATTTCCAATGGATCTCTAATATTGGCAGGCATGGCGCCGGTCCTAAGTATAACTTGGGGCGGGTCATAGCCCCCAGAAGAATCAATAACATTGGTTGTTGTGTTTACATGCGTCCATTCTTGTGCTAAGTATGGCAGCCAAATTCGGTCATGTTCATCGTGGGGATAACTGTGAAATGAAAGAATTTACGTTAATCAATTATATAATCATATTTAATTAGGTTCACCCAGAAGTTCCTCACTACTTCCAATTGTTTTGTTTTGTTAGTTGTTGAGTACGTTGAATTTCAAAATTGTTATTGTTTTTTAATGAACAACTTCCTTAAATGAAATATAATAGTAATCCACGACAATATTAACAAAGAAAAACACAAAACTTATATGATTATAATAATGATATATACACATACCGTATAAAGTCGTCTGAGTTGGCGAAATATATTCGGTTGAAATACCTCAATGTATCGGTTTGAGCAATATAAGTATTATATCGCAAAGGTCTTACTTCTATTGCTGATATCAATGGGGTTGTCGTTCCTGTCTTGACGAGGCACAGCTTCAAAAAAGTCGACCTTGTTGTATATATGATTTCCTCATAAAATATCTGATCTGATTTTGATTTCCGAAGATCTATGGTTGCCCAAAGATTTGGGCCAAAATGCAGATCAAATATTGGAGGACTATTAAGTCCGTCATAATTTCCGTACAGAAACACAGCTCTAATCAGGTAACGAGTATTTTGCGATACACTTAGACTGTAACAATTTCGTATGCCCACCCTAAAATATCTTAATGTAGTGTATGCCTTGCTAACATATACGGTCTCGGTTATATTGATTTTACCAATTTTTCCTCCTTGTATATAGTTTTCGTCGGAGATATATACTAAATTCGTAACTGGGTCTTCATACGGGGACTCTTTGGGCGATAGCCCACAACTTATACTGACAAATCCTGAGAAAACAAGAAAGAGAGAACGATGCATGTATAATATTGTTTTTCGAATAAGGTGACGATTGTTTAATTGGATTTTAGATTCTAGTTTTTAATTTTGGTTTTTAGTTTATGGTTATTAGAGTTTGGTTTTTAATTTTTGTTTTTTGATTTTTCTATAGATTATAGTTTTTTGAAAAACTTGATTGGTGGTTTAGATTTTTGTTTTTGTTTTTGGGATAATAAATTATTATCAATAAAATATTTCTTATGAAAGCAATAAGAAGAAAAATATAATCAGTACGTATAACTAAAGGTAAATATATTAATATATATTTTATTTTAAAATATAACAACAAAAACAAAAATAATATAAAACTTAAAGCTGCATGTTAAAAGATATTTAAATTTCTATTTACAAAAATACACCATAATAGTTAAACTTGTAAAAAATTAAATAAAAATATGTTTCTATTTTTTAAATATGCCTAGTAATATCAGTAGGTGACTTTAAATTATTTTTAAATGGTATATGCATAAAATTTATGTAATTCGTTTATTATAACATTAAATTTATTATCTGGAAATTTAAATAAAATTAAATCACAATTTAATAATACATAATAAATTACTAATTAATATAATTAAAATTGGTTAAATTTATACAAAATATTAGTTTGAATATCATATTATTAACTTACATAAAAATAGTTCAAGAAACTATTTTCAATAAAAGATTATTATTTGTAAGATTTGTATTCATGTGTTTTTGCTAAATAAATGTGACTCTTATATAGTAGATGCCTTTTTCTAAAAATTAATTATGTTTTGGAAAAAAAAGTAAAAGAAAAAGTTTCACATTGTCGTTTGAAAACCAGTAGAACTTGGACTCTAGTTTTTAAGTACAAACTAGTAGGATTAAGAAAAAACTAGTTTCCCTACAAAATAGGGAATCTATTTAGTGGAATCATGATTGTAAAAAGAGTTTTTGGAAAATCAAAAACCAAACAATTTTAAAATCTGCAAACAATCAAAGTGAAGTCTTACCTCAAAAACTATAGCACCTAATTCAATATTCAAATTATGTAAGAAAAAGGATGATGACAAAACCTTCTGGATTCTCAGACTTGACCAAATATAAGATGGTGGCACACACGGCTAATATAACCTTGTTGGGAGTCATTCTTGATGATTTCTAAGATAACAAAAAACACAATTACCAAAGTTTAAGAGATAAAAATTCCAAATTATTGTTGTTATTACTATTATTATCATCAAATTATGTTTATAGGAAATAATAAAATAATCAATCATAGACAAATCTCCATGACGACTATTAAAACGAGGGGACGATAACTCACTAATAAACCGGACTACAGCGACTTCGAGGAACGATGGTTAGGGAAAGGGGAATTCAATGTGTCCAACATATACAATGAGAGATGGAGGTAGTAGTTTTGTTGAATCGTCCTGTGTTTGAGTAATGGTGTGGGTTTATAAAAATCTGAGTCCAAAGTGTTTTCTTGCACAAAAAATCTGCTGACAAGTCAAATGTCAGTTTCTAAGTAGGAGTCGGAAACAAACTTCGTACAAATATGGAATAAGTTCAATCAATAAAGATATAGATTGAAAACGTGACTTGAAACCATAAAAGTTGCTGTTATGTAGTGCCATTACCTTGTACGGAAAAAACACTAAAAATATTTATAACTAACTAAATCAGAACATAATCAATCTGTTTAATAAATATAGGTCAAAGAATATGTTAGATAAAATATTACATAACACTTGCAAATCAACAAAAAGAAAAAATGTACATAAGTAGGAGTCAGAAAAAAACTTCCTACAAATATGGAATAAATTCAATCAATAAAGATATAGATTGAAGACGTGACTTGAAACCATAAAAGTTGCTGTTATGTGGTGCCATTACCTTGTACGGAAAAAACACTAAAAATATTTATAACTAACTAAATCAGAACATAATCAATCTGTTTAATAAATTTAGGTCAAATAATATGTTAGATAAATATTACATAACACTTGCAAATCAACAAAAAGAAAAATTTACATATCAGATGAGACCATCGTTTTCGAAACCAACGTTCTAACTACTTTATTACTAGTTGCATAGTCCCGCGCAGAGCTTTTTTAATGCTTTTGTATAGTTTTGTGGATGGTATATTATTTTTTGTTTGTTTTGTTAATAATGTGTTACTGGCTTAGCATTTTGTAATTTGCCAATCTTCTTTATAATATTGTGGGAAAGAAATATTGAAATCACACTTCATGTTTAAAATGATTTAAGAATGTATAGCTAACATATCTGCTACATTTGTCCATCTTCTTTTGTTTTTAAAATTTTTTTTTTGTTAGTTACATATATTATATGAATGTATACGTAACATATGATGTGTAATTGTTGTTGTCTTTAAGTGTTCAAAACTAAAAGTTATGAGTGTTTGTATAAATGTATTGTCCGTGTTTTTAATTTTTTTTGTTTAGTTGTTTTTTGTTAGGGAATATCATTTCTGTTTATTCAATTACTTCTAATCATTTTGGGAAAAACCTGATATAAATTAAACTATTATGTTCCTTTTTAATATAGTATATTTAGTATCTATGTTGAATCATTTTTTAAAAGTAAATTTCCAAACAATATTATAGTTGGAAAATATGTAATAGACTTCATTAAACATAAGAGGGTGAAGCACTTTTTAATTAACAAAATTTTGAAATAAATTTATACATGAAATATTCAGAATTTATAAATAAAATAAATAAAAGATTTAGAGTTTATATATAGGGCACTCAAACATTTTAGATAAGACCTCTCTATATTGTACGTACTTTCTACAGCTATTTGTTAGAAGTAATTTGTAGTATCCATGTCGCTATTTGTAACGTTCGTGATACGATCCGTCTGTATTTGTGCTTCCAGAATGAGGAGATCATGTTGGTAATAATCTAAGTCATTGTTAATCCGGAAAACAGTCCGAAACAAATTGCTTAACAACAACTACTCCTCACTTAGATCTGCAATTCGTTTAGAAATCCAAAACACCATTTCTTTTTGTTTGGAGAGTAACCAGACAAAAATTGAAGAAAATGTAGCTTATTTAGTCGAGTCTATCTCAGCAAAAATAAAAGGGGAATAATAGTAATAGCAAGTATTTAATCAAGTTTAACCCGTCAAAGATTCTTTAATTTTCCAAAACAGATATAAAAATCCCAAGCAGAAAAAAACAATAAAGGAAAATAGCAAAGGTAATGGGAAATAGAGATAGTAGTAGTTTTTTGAGAAGCAAAATAAGGGTGTTGACGGGTTGATAGGAATAGATATAAATGAGAGTTTTGCTTACAACGATTTTGTCTGCCTTCCATGTAGTTATTGTTCTTTGGCTGACACATCGGCGTTGGAACCTGCAATGGAGAAGCTTTGAATATGTTAGTTGGGTTGTTTCCTATTCGGCTCGGCTAGGTCGTTGTAACTTAAATCTGTTGTTATGTTCGACGAAGCTATGATTACACCCCAATTTGCTGTAGGGTTTCAATCCGTTTTGTTCGTTTTCTTTCCTAGGTGAGACATTTCAGAGCTTTAGAAGTGGAATTTCTAGTTCTGATGGTGCTATACGTCATTGGAGGGCAGGGGATCCTGATCAGTGTATCTGGAAGGGAGTGATTTGTGATGCGAAAACTAAAAGAGTTACAGCCTTGTAAGCTTAAAACATGTTTGGTTTGACCTCAAATTTTGCTGCATCATTTATTTGTTTCTAAATTGTCTTGGGCATGAGTCTAACACATCACAAATTAAGCGGACCATTACCCCCTTGAGCTTGGAAAGTTGGATCAGTTAAGGCTTTTGTATGTGTTAACCTTATTTTTTTTTATTGCTTATTAGAGTATCTACTCTTGCATAACGTTTCCTTTATTAATTGGCACGGCCACTGATATTTCTCTAGCAACCAAGCAGTTTCAGTAATTTATGAATTCTCATGAACATGAGAAGTCTCCAGTTATTGCAGTAGCTTTGAATACAGTCAAAGATGAGTTCCAAGGAAGTTGAGAAAATGATCTTGTACTTGTAGTTTTACATGGGTTTCTCCTGTTGCTTCTTGTGCAGGTTATAACAACGATTGTGAAACATCTTCCTGTCACTGCAACATAGAGAAACAGCTTCCTATATGTCTTGAGTGTAAAGTTTACATGTTTCTTTATGTAACGTTAATACTTATATTACCTTATGTGTTTTGTTTTTCATTTCATTACATAGTGAAAACAAAAGAAGCTATTTTCCAGTTTATTTCTACTTCCTATTGTACTCAAGAGTCTTCTTAAACTGGCGAAAAAGAGAATATTTAACGACATCAACGTAATAACGAAATTGTTTGTTGTTTAATAACTGAATAGTACCATGATCGAACGATCTGGTTTTTGAAAACCATAAGATCGATCTATTCAGTCTTTCATTTGCCATGTGCAGAATTGTGTGTAACGTGTTCGGTTCCCCCACAGAGACTTACTCCATCTTTGTTTTCTTTAACTTTCTTTACACTTTTTTTTATGACTTCTCTTATAGTCTTGGGTCTGAAACAAACTAACAAAGACAGAGAAACGGTTTCTTCTGTTTTATTTGTCTCCCTCTTTCCCTGCACAACACGTAACAGATAATATAAGAAAACATCTCGATGTGACTATGTGCTCTTATATTGAATAAAGAAATATTACCTCCTCTTTCCTGCTCCGATCCTGATCTCGAGTTTTAGCATTACCTCTGAAACATCTGGAGGTAAACACAAAGAACCAACCACAATCAAAACAGAAACAAAACCAATACCAAGAAAGAAGGAAACACACAACAAAGAGAATGGCTTACTTTAGTAAACTGTTTTTTTTTTGCGGTGAACCGTTTTCTCTTCAATCTTCTCTGGGCTCTGAGTTATCGGTCTTCTATGCATTCTAAAAACAATCAGTAAAAGAGTAATAATATTTGCAGACAAAAATCAGTGTTTACATAGAGAGAAACACACAAACCTTGTTTTCTCTTATGAAGCAATCTTTGTCCTTGTTGTATCTATAGAGGAGGAGGGGTTGTTTTCTCCAATGAAAATCAAAACACCGGTCTGTTCTTTGTCACCGATCTCCTAGTTTTCTCCTCTTTCAACAACTCTTCATCTTGCTCCTTCTCCTCCTTGTCATCACACTCACCTTCCTTGAGTGAGTTCTCTTTATACAATATCATATTAATCTTCTGTTACGTAAGAAAATGGTAGGGGAAAAATAAAAGACGTCCTCTCCACCTCGTAATCAAATAAATGAACAAAATATTGAATTAGAACAACTAATTCATGGCTCGAAAACTAAGGCGCTCATATATTTTTCAGCAAAACCAGACAAGTTTTAACATGCGGAAAGAAGAAATACACAAAGAAACAGCCGCTGAATGGAAACACGCACCTCGGATCATACGGCGGCTTCAGCGACCGGAGCACTTGATGATTCAGTGACTTCCGTAACGGCGGTTACAGTGTTTAACGAAAAAAGAGGAGAAAAAAGTTGAAAGACAAATGAGAACTCACCATATACCACCTCTATATATAAGAGGATCAAGGGACGCGTTAATTGAAGATGAGGCGTTTCTTGGGTAGAGATCCGAAGAGGAGTTGAAGAGATCGCCGGAATGCAAACAGTCAAAAGTCGATAGTGATTCGCTCGATTAGCGGGTATAAAGCCATTAACAACAGTGTCCTGCAAACAATTCAAAAATGTTATATACGAAGGAAAAAACAATAAAAACTACATCACTAAAAGTTAAGTTCTTAAAAAAGACACCAAAGCATAACATACCATTTCATCTAAAAACAGAACCGTAATCCCCATGAACTCATCGTTTTTGTTCACATTTCGGGAATCCCAGAACCTTAAGATACGACAGACAACAGCCTGAGTAGTCCTTCCAAAGCGGAGAGAGTTGAATCTGGTGTATCCCACGGCGGCTTGAGCGACGACGGAAGTTGAAGAACTCATCTCGAATAGTTATGCAGAGGAAAAAAGTTTTACGATTTGAGAAGAAGAGTTTCGTGTGGAGGAAAGCTCACCATACATGACATATATATAGGAGGAATGATCACACGTTAAGGTAGTCGAGCCGTCCACCATTCGTTCAATGAATGGAGTATTCATACCGGAGTTACACAGCTCTTCACTGGAAGTGGAAGAGTTGCCGGCGGAAGATTCGAGAAGGGGAGGGGAGATAATTAAATATTTAGGGTTTCACAACTCTTTGATTGGGCTTATAAATTACTTCCGAAATCTTTATATATAAGCAAACAAAGAATTTGCACCGAAATCTTTATATATAAGCAAAAAAATAAATTTGCACCGGAAGGAATTGAACACATCCCCTCGGGGAAGAAAGCTTTAATGCCACGTCTAAGACCACTCGACTAAGTACATACTCATTGTTACTAATTAGCATCAAATATTTTTATAGAATCAAACCAAATAAACACATTAAAAAATGTAACCAGAAGGAATCGAACCCACCCTCTCTCGCATTAAACACTAAAAGTCAACAGTTTCGCACTCGACCAAGGATACACTCGATATCTAGAATCAGCGCCAAACATTTTTATAGACTAAAAAGAAAAACGCATGCTGACATGGCGCGTTATGGAGCAAACTGTATTATTAAAATATAGATTGATCCAATCATCTTCACAACAACGTTCTTCCTACTTCAGGAAATGCTGTTATTAAATGTACTTGTTTTGAAATTAAAAGTTCTCCGAACAATTGTTATGAACGTGTTCTTTATTCATTGTATTGTTGCTAATATCTTTTGTATTTTTCTATTATGTTGTTCACTAAATGGTGGACATCTGCTTACCCATATGATCCAGGTCGGGGTTTTTGAATTTTGATATTTTAAACAATATACTCATAAGCTAATAATTTTAATTATTGTAATCGGATTTGGTTATGTTCATTTGTGTAACAACCCAGGTTGGGCCTGGAAATTTTCTTAATGACTATTGGGCCTATGACTATTGGGCCTGTCTACAGCCCATTAGGTTAAAACCCTAAAGATGCCTCCACCTCTCCCTATATAAGGAGCTGCCTCCTCCTTCTTTTGGCATCATTTACAAATCAGAGCGAAGCCCTGCAGAGAAATCCCAGAGACTGGAAACCCTAGCCGTCAAGCCATCTCTCTTCCTGCCGTCGTCTTCTCTTTCTCTCTCCTCATCGTCGCTTCTCCCCTCTCTCTCTCTCTTCCTCGCCGGCGCCGCGTGGTGGTGTGGTGGTGGTGATCAGATCTCGTATCTCCGTTGTTCTCTCGATTCAGATCTGTCCAGATCTCATTCTTCCTTTCTT
>JABAYD010030224.1:0-14229 GCA_014822095.1 Diplotaxis tenuifolia | reverse complement strand
TGTCGTCGCTAGAAACGTGTTTTCTTGTAGTGAATGTTAATGAATGAAATCAAGTCCCACATCGGTAATTGGAGAAATAATTAAGTAATATATAAAGGGTTAGGGCCAATCCACTTATCGCCAATTGGTTTTAAGTTGGAAGCCCATAATAAACCTGAATTTGATATGGTATCTTGACACGAAATGTCTCTCTATCCTCCGCATTTAGGTTCCTCTCGATTTCTGGCAATGCGTTATATCGTTCGATGAGAGTTTTAGCCTTCTCCTCAGATGGCGCCATACCACCAAGTTCTTGTCAACACGGTTGTAAAACATCAAACAAGCATCCAACAAGATGATTTGTTCTTCAACCTTTTTCGCTAATCTTTTCAACATCCTCTGGTAAGCAGATTGTCTTGCCTTTATCCAAGCAATCTTCAGTTTTGATCTCCCCATGGCCGTCGCTTTTAGTTATATCTGTTCTTTGTGCACTTGTAATCTTATATAGATAGTTGAGAGGAAGAGATAAGTACTAAAGATGGACTAGTATGGTAAAAATAATTTGACTCTATTGTTTTGGTAATAATCCAATGACCACTAATTT
Organism: Diplotaxis tenuifolia; assembly: GCA_014822095.1. Taxonomy (NCBI): domain Eukaryota; kingdom Viridiplantae; phylum Streptophyta; class Magnoliopsida; order Brassicales; family Brassicaceae; genus Diplotaxis; species Diplotaxis tenuifolia. Next base: position 13,646 of record JABAYD010030224.1, on the reverse strand, counting down.
TGAATATATTTCAAGTTAGATAGTCAAGGATTTAAAAATAGTTTGACTAGACTACTTTGGTTATATATTATATACAGCTAGTTATACGTTATTGTGGCGTTATACTACTTTGGTAATATATTATATATACCTAATTATGTATTATTGTGGCGAATACAACCCAATTTCTCTAGTATTAAATATCAGATAAAAAGCTTTATGCTGAACTCTAGAAATACTCATCTCGTTTCACTTTATTTGTTGTTTTGGGTTTTTTTTACACAAAAACATTAATTCTACATATATTCGATGTTAATTTCACTTTGTTGTTTTGAGGATGTTAATTTATTTTACCGATCATTTTAGTACTCCTTCTGTTTTATTATAAGTATCATTTTATATTTATGCAAATAGATTAAAAAAAACAATAATTTTATATATTTAATATATGAAAACACATTTACCTACACATCTACCTATATTTCAACCAATAGAAAAATAAATTTTTGAATAAAGTTAATAAATTTTATATTAAAAAAAGACACTTATTTTAGAACGAAAAAAATTTTCTTTACAACGACATCTAATATGAAATGGAGGGAATAGTAATAAAGTTTGTGTTTCAAAAAAAAAACTCTTCAAATTGCAAAGGGAAAACATTGTATTATTAAGCGTAACATGCAAACAAAGACACAAGTTTAAGACACAACAAGAAACATGTCGTGCTTCCTAATTCCGAAAACTGTATGTAAACAAATTATGGCACTTATGTCTGATTTCTGGTGGAGGAATAGTAAAGAGGGTCGGGGTATGCATTGGAAGAGTTGGGAGCAGTTGTGTAAGGCGAAGGACTGTGGTGGCTTGGGTTTCAAGGACTTAGAGGCTTTCAATTTGGCTATTTTGGGTAAACAGCTCTGGAGAATGATCACTAACAAGAAGTCCTTGATGACAAGAATCTTTAGGAGCAGGTATTTTAAGCACGCTGATCCGTTGAGTGCTCCGCTAGGTTCTCGACCTTCCTACGCGTGAAGAAGCATACATGCAGCTCAAAAACTTGTTCAACAAGGAGCTAGAGTGGTGATAGGTAACGGTAAAGCAACTAATATATGGCGGGAGAGATGGATTGGTATAGCTTCGGCGACTATGGCGTCGGTCATGAGACGAAGTGCAGTTACTTCTCCTAGGTGGATCTCTGAGGAGATGTATGTAAGCGAGTTGCTTTGAGAGAATGGAACTGAGTGGAATCTCGAGACACTGAATCAATTGTTCCCTGCCGATATTAGAGACAAGATTTTGGAGATCAGACCGGCGGGAAAGAATAGTGATGATTCCTACGTTTGGGAGTACACAAAAACAGGTCATTACACAGTTAAGTCAGCTTATTGGGTGCAGGTGAATGTGATTGAAGGGGAGAAGGTGATCAAAGAGGTTCTTCAACCGAGCTTAGATGAACTCTACAAAAGAATTTGGTCACTAGAGACAAGTCCCAAAGTTAGACATTTTCTGTGGCGCTGCCTAAGTAATGCTCTTCCAGTTGCGGAAAATATGACTAAGCGTCATATTGCCAAGGATAAAAGATGTAGTAGGTGTGGCGGGGAAGCTGAGAGTGTTAACCACCTCCTGTTCTTATGCCCGTATGCTCGGTTGGTGTGGGCAGAATCCAACACACACTTTCCACCGCCAGGCTCTTGGTCTGATTCTTTCTATTCCAACTTATTTTGGGTCTTGAATTTGAAAAAAGAGTACCCAAAGGAACAGATGGAAGAGGACCCAGGACCATGGTTGATGTGGAGGCTGTGGAAGAACCGCAACGAGCTGATCTTTCGAAGCAAGGATTATACTGCAGAAGCAACCATTGTGAAAGCCCGAGAGGATACAAGAGCTTGGAAGAGTAAAGAGGAGGTCCAAATGGAGGTGAGGAAAGAAACAATAATAGATGTCCCAGTGAAACAATGGATACTACTCCATCCCTCACAACTAAAATGCAATACGGATGGTACGTGGAGGAAAGAAAAAGGAGAAGGTGGAGCTGGATGGGTGTTACGGAACCATCAGGAGAATCTATTGTGGGCTGGAGCAAAGAAGCTGAGTGGTGTTGGTTCGGTGCTGGAAGTAGAGGCAGAAGCTCTTAGATGGGCGGTCCAAACATTGGCGGGGTTTGGTTACACAAATGTGAGCATTGAAACTGATTCACTTGTTTTGGTGCGGATGTTCAAAGGAGAGGAGGAAACTTGGCCAAAGATGAGACCGATAATCCAGGAGATCAGCACCTTACTAAGACATCGAGTTGGCTTTGAAGTGGTTTACTATCCGAGGAGTGGTAATAAAGTTGCCGATAGAATAGCGAAGGAGACTTCTACGTTTACGTCCCTTGTCCCTAAGTTGTATTTTATCGTGCCTGAGTGGTTGTATTTGTGGTGTAAGGCTGATGAGCCAATTGTAAGACTTCGAATCGGTTAATGAAAAGTTGTTGTTGAGTAAAAAAAAAAAAAAAAAACATGCCGAAGACCAAAACAACAAAAAATCATGAGCATGCAAGACACAACAACAAATTTATCAAGACATTAATTTTATTATTCAACGGCTGCTTCATTAGCATCGTCTGCACCACCAGACTTACTGCTCTTTCCTTCATAGATCTCCATGTATTTATTTATCATCTTGTTTTCGTTTAGGTTCAATTTTCATAACACGCAAGTTAAATTTAAAGCCATCTTATGTCAATACCAAATAAGATGTGTTTTACTATCTATTACTGAGTTATTTAAAAATCTTGAAACAACTAAATATTTGAAACTAGTTAAAATCAAACACAGTACAATCTAATCGCTTACTAAATTATTAGTAATTTATAATGACAGACGATTATTTAAATTTTTGAAACTTGTGACAACCTGCCCACTGAAAGCTCACAGCGCTGCAACGCATCGACCCTAATCTTTCCATGAGTCTCCATTGATTCTTCCATGTAGGTTACTTATGCGCTTGACGCCAATCCAAAAGCTCATCCTTTAACAACCCTTACACTGAACAAGTTGTCACCAGTTGGACTGCAATTCAATTGGTGACAGTTTGTCATATAAAAATGTTGTTAAAGGATGAGGACCGGATTCGAATCTCACCAACAACCTAATTATGGAGTTAGTGAGAATTCATAATGGAAATGTTGAGATCAGTGCGTTGCAGCGCTATGAATCTGAAATCTATGGGACAGTGAGGTCTACGGGACATATTATCACAAAACTATGTAAAATGTGTATGGTCATATGATTATATGGTAATTTTAAGATATCTTATGCCTTAAGATATTCTACTTAGTATATCACCCACACAATTTTCTTTTCTTATTTATTATTTGGATCTTTTATAAAGGAAAGGTCTTTCCAGAAAATTATTTTCTTTCAAATTAAGAATCAGATTTTAGGATAACATACATAAATTTAAATGATCTTAAATATTTGTCCTTCCCAAGTACCATCACACAATACATCATGAATTTTTAATGTCAAGGATATTGTTATGATTTTTAAGTGAACATTCATTGGACTCAACTACTTCAAAAGTAATAAGAACAAGATATTTCAAAATTTGTATTTTGATGATTCAACTCTAATTTCATTACCATGTAATGAGTAACAAAAATCATCTTTATCTATGAATTAATTGTGATCTATAGTATTTGTTGTAAAGTACAACAATAACAAGCATGTAATTTGACAAATAGATTGTAAGTATACAACAATTCTCTTTTAGCAGACCTTTTAATCAAATATATAAATACAGTTCGGAAATGAGGTAAGACTAAAGCAGTTTTCTTCGAGACGATTTACTGCAGATATGATGCTTAATTGTGTGGACAACCATTAACCATTGATCTTTTTGTTCGGTAGTTTTTCTAACAACGATTTAAAAACTTGATGATTAATCTATTAACCTAGTCAGTGTAATCCTCCTACCTAAAGTCATGGATCTTCCTCCAAGTGAACAACCTAGGATTGGGCTCTTTGTGAAAACGATGAATGAAACCGGCCTAGTCACGACCACAAACATTCGGAAGAGACAATTACTCTATTTTGCAGTAAAATTTGGTGTGTAATTAGAGATGCTCTAAAAAAATCAAATTGGCCACAAGGTTTTGTAGCTTGTAATTTTAGGAAAACATGATAACAAAAATCTAATATAGATATTTTCAGTTTTCTTATCTTATGTCATGACAATCATAGAAGTACTTAGCTCAGTTCGTTAAAAAAAGGAATTCATATATCGTTTGCAATACAGCATAAAAAATTACAACCAAACCAGCCATCATGTTACGGTGCGTGAAACGAAAAGCAGATAAGCTCAAACCCCAAACCAGAGACTTAGGGTTTTGCTTAATTCTTGTCGGCCATTATCATAATATAAAAAGAATTAACACGAACATATTCCCTTAATTACAATAATATCGCCAAAACTTCTTGTACCAACCACGTATAGTTATAGCCATACTAACTTATCTTAATTAATTGATTAATCTACTTTAAATTAATAGTTGTATTGAAAATTTTACAAAAATCATGGACGTAGAGACTTGTTGTGAACTGGGCGTCTTCTTCTAAACCTTGGATAATCCATCGACAGATATTTCGATAGAGCTTTCTCCTCTTCGTCTTCACCTAATCTCTTCTCTTCATTCTCAGATTTTCCTGAAATTAAAATTTATACAAGAATCAATTAGTTCGAATATTTCAGAGAGATGCCTATTTTTTTTTGTTTTGTTTAGCTAGATGCTCCTAACTAAAAAAAAAAAAATTGAAAGAAGAGAACAAAAATATTGATAACTTAACATTTACACTGACATGGTCAATGATTCACATGTTCGACTTATATATGTACAGATGTATGATTAATTTATTCGCGAAAAAGCTTTATCATTTCCTAATGATTGACTTACCAGAATAAGAAGAAGAAGTGACTCGAGGTTGTTCGCTTGAACCTTCACGAGCACCTGACTTCATCACCTATTATTTTGCAAAAAATGGTAATTAGAGATGGCAATCTGATTAGAAAATTCCATATATAAACAGATGCAACAATGATCTCTTACATTTTCATGTTCACTAGAGATGATCATGAGTTTCCTTGGCGCCATTTTAATAACAATATTTTCGCTTACACCTGTTGTATCATTGTAACTCAAGTTAGTTAACACAATCGCTTACAAATCTCAACCATTCTTTAATATTCAAAACTTTGGGGTTTTATTAAAAAAAAAAAGACTTAGTTACCTTGGCTAGGAGATGAGTAGCCTGGGTGGAGTCGTAGAGAAGATGTTGAAGTAATAAGCAATGCAAAAGCCAATGCACAAAGCAAGAAGGTGAATCTAATTAGCTTCATTGTCTTATGTGATTTTGGCAATGAGAATGTTTTTGTTTGTGCTATCTTTCTTTTTTGTTCTTCTCCTCTTCTTTTATATCAACGGAAAGCGAACTAAACCGCACATATATGTATCTATCTGTCTAATATATTCTTTAACAAAAAGAAATCTGTATAATATGTTACTGTGTGTCTGTGAGATAGAGAGTGCACAAAACACAAAAGTGAGAGTTCCAAAACAAGTTGAAGAAATACTATTTATCAAAAATATCGAAAAAGTTTAGTATGGAAAGGTTTAAAAAGGGGTTCACGCCATTGAGGCTCGTTCTCGGGGTTGTCTGTATTGAGACAAACACAAGTTCGACCATCACACTTCATCAAACCAAATCTGTCGAGACTTTGCCTTTTTGTCTTTTTTCTCTTACATATCCCACACGTTCTGTATCTAACAATCTACCTTTGTCCATTTCCTTTTTTTCATATATTTTAGTATCATCTAACACAAGATTCTGTATATGTAAATAGTGAAGCATCGTCCCATAGCCATCGAATTGTTATAAGTTGAAAAATCATGCATGAAAGTTAACAATATTAAATCAACATTAACATGAAATTCTATAAAAACATTAAAATGTATATATGTTTTTTGAAACAAAGGGTTTGCTATATTGTGTATATATGTTTCAAGAAAGCTTGTGTTACCGCATTCATCAAGTCTAGGGTGTAATACAGAGTTTGAATACTAAACTAAATTAATGTTTTGCTAGTACATTTTTTATAAATCCAGCAAATTGTGAGTGTAATGTAAATATATTAGAATACAAATAGTTTATATTTCTTTATGTCGAATTTTCTTCACATAACAACATTTTAAAAGTTAATACCTCGTTCAAATATTTATATTATTAAAACTAGAATAACTTATGAAACTAACCCTTCTTTCATCATAGTAATTATTTTTCCACTGACTTAATAATTGTAAATCATTTATTCTGTTAGATCATCCTCTAATCAATTTTACAATAAAATTGAAAAAAAATATTAAAAATGTGACATACAAAATTTAAATAGTATATATTAATTATATTATTATTTCATTTCACATACAAAATATAATCTATAAATGTTTTATTATAACTTATAAGGTTATTTTTCAAATATATGTTAAATAATTTGATGATTAATATTATTCACACATATATATTTTAATTAGAAAAATATACTAATTGGTTTTAATTTAATATTTGTCTCAAAAATAAACATAGAAGAATATTTATTTGGCTTAAAATTTTTGAGACATATCTATCTATTTGACATGAAATCTTTTATTATGGAAACGTAGATTTATTAATATACATACCCCTATTAATTAGTGTTTTAATGTATAAATAAATACATCAAAAATGGTTAATGTAATTAAAAATTAATTGACAAATATGTTATATAACATATCATTTTGATTAGTTTATTGTCCAATTACAATATGAGCAACTAACAAATTACAGACAACTAAAAACCGTGGATCTATTATAAATGTTAAATACTATAAATCGAAAGCAAACATCCATGCATGTTTGTATAAGCATTACATTCTTGTGTTGTGAAAAATTCAATATGTTTATGCTATTAATATAAACACTTGTGTGGATTAAGATGTAGTTTGGACTAAAGTTACTGACATATGGTTTATATACGGTATATTAATCTATGCGTGCTTCTCTTTGCGAGTAGGTTATAAACAAAGTTGTTGAGAGTATCACATCATATTTGCCAAAACTTTGCTCGTTGTCACACATTTTGACATTCACACGCCTATATTACTTACTTATAAGCACTACCCAAATGAAGTTAAGATGAGAACATCGCTTTCTAGTTTGTTGCAAAACACCTTTGGTAACATCATTGATCTGCTCACGTTTTGGAAGCGTTTCAACTCAAAACAGTAGTAGTCAATTAAATGAATGTGTTTAGACTAAAAGCTTGTAAATCAATTTGGCCTTGTCCGTACCAGATCACGTTTTTTATGTTTTGAGGAAAAAAAAAATCAAATATCAGATACGGTCGTATTTTAATATGGACTAAAATAAGTCATAGCTTGAACAGGCCACGTAAAACCTGTTTCAGTTTTTTTTTTTGTTTTCGATTTTTGATCTAACAAATGAGCTGGCTAGCATGACTACCTACAAAGTTGAGCTTGTATTATTTTTATAGTGTTAAAAGATTAGATTGGCGTTATATTCCATCATGACATCTCTAATCACAATCATTGACCTCGTGCAAGTATTATAACATCATCAATAACTTGACCAACGGGTGAATGACCTACTAATTCAAATTCTGCTAGATAAACAATAATTTAGATCCTGAAAAATCCAAGAAGAAGTGATCAACAAACATAGGTCGATGACTAGTATTTTCAAATAATTGGTATAATAATGAATTAACGTAATAAGAAAAATACATTAATGGTTGGTATGTCACCACAATATAATAGCAACACAATGGTCTTGAAATCGCCGAGAATCGAGACAAATGTATTGAAAACATGTAAAACAGATTGACCCAAGTCGCTGATACGTTTGACCGAAGACCACTGCAACAGGTTGTAATATTTTTCTTTAAATAAATCACTCAAGCACAAAGGTTAAACAAAAAACTATTACATGAATGAAGATGAAGCTATAATAAACTCATCGGTTACATAACACCGACCATGTTGCATCTTTAACCAATCTCAAAAGCCCCTAGCTGTTAATACTACTACCAAAATGCCATTTACACACACCATGGCATTAAACTATAAACCACCCAAAAAAGAGAAAAAAATATTTACTTAATCATTAAATATAAAAAAAAAACATTCCTTTTTTTTTTAAAGAAAAATATTGTAAAATGTCATATCTCCTTCCTCTGAGCTTCAAAGTGAGAAGCTATTGAACTAGTTTGATCTACAGCAAAGAAGAATCTGTCTCCATCCTTTATGTCTTCTCTTCTCAGGTTTGGCCATTCTTACAGGACTACTGTTCCATTCTGACTGTAATCTGCACACACAAAACCATCAAATTCAGACAAAGATTTCTCTATGAAACTTGCATCAAAGTATGAAGATATCATATATTATTTACACTGGGAAAGCAAAGGATCTTCCACTAGTTGTGCTTGCATCAGAACGAACAGAGAGGCTTCCAGAGAATGCAATAGGTCCTGTGTACGTTATATGACCTGAGATTGAAACTGCTTCTGCTGCTGAGAAACTTGTCTCTCCAAATCCACCAGAGGTAAGTTTGTTGTCTTCCAAAGAATCTCCCACTAACAAGTTTGGTTGCTGATGATCAGTCTCAGGCTTCTCCGAGTGGTTGAAAGTTTTGTCTGGCTCTTGAGAGGTTGTTGTAGAGACAGAGCAAAGCTTCTCCTCTGCTTCTTTTGGCTCATGCCTTTCCTTCTCCTGCAAGTAAACACACATCAGCAAGTTAGAAATTTTTAGATTCAAAACCTGAAACTTCATTTGATTGTGTATAACCTGAAGCTGAGGTCTATCACTATTGTTGTTGTTGTTGTTGCTAAGAGGTTTTGGTTCATCTTCCCATGACAGAATATCTCCCAAAGTTAAAGATTCCTTTAATCCATTCTCAACAGGTTCAATCTCATGAGAGATTTCAGATGTGAGCGAGTCCTTGGCCTCTCTTGTCACAGTCAAATGCTCTTGAGAACCTTCAGCATCAGCAAAGTCTTCTCTTGGAGATTCTTCAACATCTTGGTTTGTCTTAGGATCACTACAAAGCTCAGAATCATCATCAACCTTACCGTTTCTGTCTTCTTCTGATGACTTAGTTTCTGTTTCTTTGTCTTCTTTCACCAAATCCTCTGACTCACTTTGGTTTGACTCTGAGCTACATTTCACAGAACCTTTCTCACCGAATAAGAACTTCTCCTGGACCGGCACGCCTTCATCTACACATATGTCCTTCACAACATGATAAGTTTTCTCGTTGTAGCAAACTAAGATCTCAGGCAAGTCACAGGCCGTGACATTCTTGTCCATAAAAAACACTGGATCAACTGTCTCAAGAGAACCATCTTTAGCATCGATAGTATCAACTCCTAGTTTCTTTCCAGCCTCATCATCATCATCTTTATCCAATTCTTCGCCGGTTCTTGTGTCATAGAACAACTCACACACATTGTCATCATTCTTCCCATTTTCTTGGATCTTTAGCTCTGCATCTTCACACTTCTCTTCAGGACAGTTCTGATGCTTAGACTCATCTTTGCAGCTCTCTACCAAGTTTCCAACCACATAATCATTATCTGAAAATTTGTAAAAACCCTTTATCTAAGAACATCTTAAAAGCTACAAGGCAGTCAATGATTCAATAACTAAAAAAATATTTGAAAGCCAAAGACTTGTTTTTTTACCTGCTCTCATGTTTTAAGAGAGTATATCTTCAAGCACCAGTCAAAAAACAATCTACATGTCCAAGGTCAAAATTTATGTCAAGCAGATTCATAAAAAAAAGGAAACTTAGAACAACATGAAGTTGCAAAGAGAAGACAAGGATAAGGAAACTTCATTCTAGAGTATGGAATCAGTAAAAGTTAATCTAATATATCTATCTGTTTCACTCAAAGTTGAGATACAGACGCAACCTCCATATGACTTATTAGATAAAATAGTTGTTCAACGGAAGCAAAGGGACAGGAAGATTGTGACAGAAACAAAACAAACCAAGCTTTGAGGAGAAACTATTCTATGTGAAAGATTCTTTTTTATTTTCTTTTTCCACAAGTCCAAAGAAAAATCATCATGAGGTCTACACAAACAGATAATAAAACAGCTAAAAGATGCAATCAACCACTACCATGACCACTTTCCCCAAACTTTTTTCAAATGTGGAGAAAAAGACATTTAGATAAAAGCTGTAACGCCAATAGTATGCCAAGCAAAGAAAGTTTCAAAACATAACCTTATTGTGGATTACTTGCACCAATTGCAATAAGATTTTTATAGCAGTCAATTATATAGCTTCTATAATTGTGGCAAAATTAAATAGAAAAAAAATACTACAGAGAATGAAGAATCTTTTGGACTGTGTCACAGAGAAAATGAAAATGGACAAAAGGGATAAAGCTTTAATCTTTTTCTTCAAGCTTTTGTTCAAAACAATCAATCAGTCTCATTTTTTTTCACAGGAATGTCAATAAACAATTGGAATTTTGCAGGAAAGAAGAATCTAGAACTCAGGATACTATAAAAAAAACTCTATTAGCCTAATAATTAAAAACAAATGGGTATGTCAAATTAGTGGAGAATAAACAGATCTACTAACTAGAATCCAAATGAAAAGAAGCCTTAGAATGAATCAAAGATTAAAACTTTTTAAGAAGAATCTTGAAAGTAGATAACTACAAGAAAATTAAAAACCTTACTTGAACAGCAGATACAGAGAGACTCAACCTTCTTCAGCCATTAACTTTAACCTAAACTTGGCATAAAAAAGAACAGAGTTACAAAACCATGGATCAAAAAACCACCACTAGGTTGAAGAAGACAACCTCGGATCACTTGTAAGAAAAAAATCCAAAGCTTTGGATAAGAAAAGACAAATACTTTTTTTCAAGCTGTTCAAAAATCACTACCTCTGCTATTAATTTGAAGCACTGAGAGACAGAGAGATATAACCAAAAGAGTAGAAACAATCTCTCTTTCTTCTTTATTGCAATTTGGTTTCGCATTAAATTACAAACATTTAATGCCACCATTTATTAGAAATTGCAAATACAAAATTAATTTTTATGGTATAAAAATGACGCAAAAAAACAGAAAATTATTAGTAGGATTAAGAAATCTAAAAATTCACTCACCAATACTCTCAGAATCTCTTCACTTTCCTGGGAAAAATGAAAACTTTCTCGGAAAACTCCTCTTCATAACCATGAGATCATCAGCAGATAGCGTTCGAATACCCTTTTAATCTCTTCGCTCTCTGTTTTCTAGTGTGTTTGAACTTAAACTGGAAAGATGGAAACTTTATTTTTCTCGGAGAAAGTGAAAAATATTTAATATTGATATTGACGTATTTTCCTGGAAAATAAACAGGCGCTTCAAAAGGGAGGAAACAAGTAAAAGCTTTGGAGAAATCGGATCTGTGAAACTGCACGAGAGAGTATTTATCTCTCGTGGATTTGACTTTTTATTTTTCAGGGATTCAGATTATAAAAAACAGAACTTTGGGGGTTTATAATGAAAACAAATAAAAAGTCAACTACATCTGCCAAAGGATTTGGGTGAGGCGGTTTTCATTTTTGTCCCTTCTCTATATTTATTTCATTATTTTCTTGTTAATTTCCTTAAATTAAATTAAATTGGATTTAATTTATATTTAATCCCATTTTGTATAAGATTTTAATAATTTCTGAGTTTTGTCATAATGAAAAAGTTGGCTAATTTTTTTAAATGCCAGTTGGCTGATTTTCTTTCTTTTACTTTAATTTAATTACGTATATAGTGGGTTCATATAGTATCCATGAAAATGATATAGACGTGAGTTCTAAGTCACACAAATCTTTTTGTTTCATATATTTCTTGTTTGTTCCCAACTCTGCGCCACATATTTCTTATGATTTCGTATAACAAACATTACAATAATATATGGTATCATATTCACGATATGTTTTACAAAACCGAAAAACAAGAAATATAACGTCAATCGCATAAAACAGAAAAAAAAAAATAAAAAGAAAAGAAGAACAACTAGAAAGAGGTTACTGCAATTTTACTAGTTAGTGGCACAAAGATGTTGAAGCTAATAAGAATATATTTTTATTAATTAAACCGAGGCAGTGTAGTAGATTAATTTTGTCACGGTACGTCGCGTTATAACCGATAAACAAATTCGTAATTTTTAAAACTATTGTTTTAGGGATTAGGAAAAAGAAAAGGATGATCCTCGAAGCTGAACAACCAATGATAGTACATGTGGAGCTAAACTATCTCAAAGAAGTAGTCGTAACATAAAGCCTATTTCGTCGTTATTGTTATGTCTAGTAGAAAAAAGTCGAAACAAAAATAAAAGGACAAAGCTGCTGCGTACGTGTTAAGTGTTTTGTAGTAATAAAAAATGGTCCAGCTAATGACTACCGCACGATGGCAGCGCGCGTCTGTGTGTTATGAACTGTTCCTACTAAAATCGACGGCTATGTTTAGTTGGCTACGTTGTACTTACGTTTTCATCCCCAATTAATGTTCAGAAATATAAAACAAACAATTCTTGCTACTACAGCATTTTAGTTGTCATCAATTTTTAGTATATCATTTAAAAAATATACTGCATGTATGGCCATTGTTGATTTTGTATGGCCATTGTTGATTTCTTCTAAAGAACTCATGACTCAGTTTCTTGTGTGTTACAAATGTAAGAAACAATGTCTTAATAGATGGTTGTATCAGCACAAACATTTTAATTAATATATCAAACTATATGTTAATTTGTTATTGCTAGTTAATTTTTTATTGAAAACTTGTGTACTGTAATTACCTTAATCTATTATCTTTTTAAAATTATTACTTATTTAAATGAATTTTCTTTAAAGAAGGAACATGTATAATATAATCTATAGTTCTTAGAAGTAGCTAGAATATATCGTCATTTTGACCATGAACCAACTTTTCAATTGTCTTACTCAAATAGTCCATTGATCATTTTACTAATTCATCGTTATTATTTTATAGGTACGAAATCACAATGCATCTTTACTACGTTGTATTTTTATTTTTTTTCAACAACAAAAATATCTAACATAAGTCTTGAATGTATATTTAGCAAAAAGATAAAAAAAGTCTTGAATGTTTTTACCAAGAGTGTACTGATCATTTTAACTTGTTAAAGATAATAGTAGAGCTGAAAGCATTTCTTCGGTTAATGATATGTTGTAATGTAGCTCACACACAAAAAAAAAAAAACTACTCAAAGTGGAGTAGGAATGATTTTGAAATAATACGACATAAATATTATTAAGTGAATGCATTAGATCATGTTGTCTATTCTGTAAAATGCGCAGAAGTCACGTTGTCTACAATTCCCCTGAATCTACGTGATTTAGTTTTCTTTTTATTTAACTTATATCATTTAGTTTTGAATGAACGATTTAAAAGTTCTTATTCCAAAACTCAGACACAAACACAAGCAGTTCAAAAATGAAAAACCTTAAGAATACTTACTACTGTATGACAATATCATATTTGTAGTGAAAAGATAGCCAACATATTTATATAAAGTTCATAAAGAATATGCTGGAATATTCATAAGCATATT
>JABAYD010030214.1:0-11476 GCA_014822095.1 Diplotaxis tenuifolia | reverse complement strand
TGACGGTTTTAAACAATTGATTATTTACAAAATGTAGTTATAAAAATATTTAAATATATTATTAAAATTAAAAATATATACCACTAATTTTCATTTTTTTCAACATATCATTAATTATCTAAAATAAATATATATGCATATAAAATTGAAAACAATATCCGCGCGGTTGCGCGGATCCGAATCTAGTTATTACTTAAAATAATAAACATTGATATGGCGAATTCTAATTGGATAGGTGATGTCATACATCCCGGGTAAAAGATACTTTCACTTTTTAAGATTATTTCCCTTGTAGTATATAAAAGAAGAACAATAACGTATGTAACCCAACTTGAACCGAACCAGATATATCAGGAACGTTAGGTGAAAACGGAACCTAAACACGAACGGTTCTGTCCGAACCGGATCTTAACCTGTTTTGTTTTGATTAAACGCTATATTTAATAGAAGGCCCCATATTTAGCTTAAGCTTCTTCTCCATCGATACTCTTTCAGACATACTCCAATCTACTTTCAGGTTCATAATCAATCTTTCTTGCATTTTTATGTTTTGTGATAATCGAATCGAAATTGTAATTTATCCTCATTGATCTCTCTAGCACCCTATTCGTTTCAATCCATAATTCCTCAGATCCGATCTTTTTTTTTTGTATTTGTCTTACAGATCCGAAAATTCTCTGATTTCAGGTAATTTTCTTTCTTTGAATTTTTATTCGGGTAATCATTACTCGCTTAAGATTCGGGATCATGTGATTTGAGAGATGATGATGATGATGATGATGATGATGATGATGATCATGGTAGATTTTGGGAAACGTAGGGAAGATATTGATTTGTTGTTTGTTGTGTAGGTGTTTGTTTAGGTTTGTGATCTCTCAGCATGGCTGCTCCAGTGCCTCCAGGAGCACAAAGACCAAACACTGCTCCTCCTAATTTCGTCCCTGGTTCACAAGGAAACCCCAATTCTCTAGCTGCCAACATGCACAACTTGAACATTCACCGCCCACCTCCTCCCATGCCCGGTTCTGGTCCTAGACCATCTCCACCTCCACCTTTTGGTCAATCACCACAACCAGCTCCTTCCTACGGTGTCCAACAACAACAACAACCTAGACCTTCTCCAATGGCTAGGCCTGGACCTGTTCCTCCTGCAATGACTAGATCAGGTGGACCACCTCAGGTCTCGCAACCTGGCGGGTTTCCCTTAGGAAGACCTAGTGGCCCGCCTTCTAGTCAGCCACCGTTTGGCTCTAAACCACCGGGTGGTCCAATGCATGGTGGTTTCCCAGCTTCTTCAGGTCCGCCAGGAGGTGTAGCTGCAGCTCCTCCTTCCGGAGCACGCCCGGTTGGTTTTGGGTCGCCTACACCTATGGGACCTGCCATGTCCATGCCTCCCCCTGGGCCTCCTCTGATGATGAGTCCTGGTGGTCCGGGTCCTGTCACAAATGGGCCTCCGATGATTAGTCCTGGTGGTCCGGGTCCTATCAAAAATGGGCCTCCGACGATGGGTCCAGGGGGGTTTCCCAGAGGATCTCAGTTTCCAGGTGGTTCTATGATGGGTCCACCGCCTCCATATGGGCAGCCTCCCAATGCACCAGGAGGTTCACCATTAACTTCGCCTCCTGCTCATTCAATTCCTCCTCCAGCAACTTTTCCTGGTGTCCCTTATGGCAGGCCAGGCGGCTTTCCTTATGGAGCACCGCCACAGCAGGTACACTATCTGAAACTCGTGATGTATGATTTGATGAAACATGCAATGCCTTCACTAGGATTAAAGTAAAACATGTTCCTGATGTGACCCTAACAATATTAGGTGACACTTAATGTGGAATCATTAGTTTATGCCTTTCATTTGTTTCGTATTCTAGATTTTCACAATTTTCAAATTTATTTCCTTTGTGAGACGTATAATAATTGCTTCTAAAATTGTAAAACTCGTAGCATCCTTCCACTCCTGGCACTACTGGTTCTATTTATGGCATGGGTCCAGTGCCAAATCAGTCAATGACCACTGTTTCTGGCCCCTCTAAGGTTGATCTTAATCAGATCCCAAGGCCAGGTTCAAGCTCAGGTCCAATCATGCATGAAACTCGCCTGGAGAATCAGGCTAATCCTCCACCTGTATGTCTTATAAGATTCATTTGTAAATTATTGTTTCATCTTAAGGGAGACTGAACCAATGCTATTTTGTTTTTTGAAGCCGACTACTGTTGATTATATTGCTAGAGACACTGGAAATTGCAGCCCACGTTACATGAGGTGCACAATCCATCAGGTAAGTATGAAACGGGATATCTTGAGCTATATATTGATATATATCTATTGACCCCAAATCTTGATGCTTTTTTTGTTTGTTTCCGCAATAGATCCCATGTACTGCTGATCTTCTTTCTACGTCTGGTATGCAACTGGCGTTAATTATCCAACCGTTGGCGCTTTCTCATCCCTCTGAAGAGCCTATCCAAGTAAGATTAAACTATCCCATAGTAACTTTTCTGAATCTTTAGCATTTTGACGTTCATCGATTGCACTGTTTATATTTCATTGTGTTTATCTTGTCTAATTAATCAGTCACTGTAGTTTCCAGTTGAGTATAGAATTTTATGGTTTCAATCCTTCGTTTTTAGCGAGAGAAAACAGAAATCCATGCTTCTTTAAAGGCTTTACGAATAATTCAACTCATATGTGTATGAACCTATGTTATTGAGCAGGTTGTGGACTTTGGTGAGAGTGGCCCTGTTAGATGCTCACGCTGTAAGGGATACATCAATCCTTTCATGAAGTTCGTTGACCAAGGAAGGAAGTTCGTTTGTAACTTGTGCGGTAAATATTACTGTTCCCATAAATAAAAGCCATAGATAATATTCACTGCTATATCAACTGTAATATTATGTGATTCTGGATTTCACCTCCGAAATTTAGTCAAGGCAGATGCAACTACGGTCTTAAGAGAAGCCGCTCCCTATGAGTTGTTATCATCATAACCAATTCTTTTTGTCAACCATCATAACCAATTAGGACTTCAATAATTTGGAATGTTTTGTGATTCATTTTCTAATCAACTATTTTTTGCACAGGATACACTGATGAGACTCCCCGTGACTATCAATGTAATCTGGGTCCAGACGGTAGACGTAGGGATGCTGATGAAAGGCCTGAACTGTGTCGGGGAACTGTTGACTTTGTTGCTACAAAAGAATATATGGTTAGTATGTGAACTTTTTCTGATTATATTGGGCCAAAATTTCGTGCTACCTTCATACAATGTTAGTTTCCTTTCATCACGAGGTGTTGAGTACTCCTATGCATTAGTTTTTCAAAAACTGGGGCCTGACTTTAGTAAGGCAGAAGGCAGAAAATGTACTTTCTCTATTTTGCAATACTTCTTACTAGTGTTGATGAACAAAGTAAAAAAAAAAAATCGTTTAAAAATAAGGCTTGCTTTCTTTCTAGCCAAGAGTTTTGAGTTTTCTGGGTTGGAATAGGATTCTAATAATGATGATTAGATATGAATTTGTTGATGCGAAGAAAGCTACTTGATTCGTTGCAACCAGATGGAGATAACATTCAATATTTATTTTACAGGTACGAGATCCAATGCCAGCAGTGTATTTCTTCCTCATTGATGTATCAATGAATGCGATTCAAACAGGTGCAACTGCTGCTGCTTGCAGTGCAATCCAGCAAGTCCTCTCAGACCTTCCTGTAAGTTTTCTCGCTCTTTCCAATTATATACATGTACTGGACATTGTACACTGACTACTTTTGGGTGGTTGTCAATATATTAAGTGTCCCTGTTGGACGGATCCTTATTTGGTATTGTATTTAGCTTTCTCTTTTATCATATATTAAGTGTCTGTTATATTCGAAATCGTAAACCACTTTATTTAGTATGAAACAAAGTCCTGATAGGAGGTTTATAGATACAATAACACCCAAGAATCTAAGTGACGGATTGGAAAACATCAATTCTCTGCCATACCCAAACTATGTCCCATAATCCATGACTTGTTGATGTGGGATAACTTATTTTCTTCTTTTCTTGGTCGCTGATGTGGCATACTTGACGAACGCATGTACCACGTGATAAATTAGCTGGGAAATTGAGCTAGGCTATGGTCACTAGAGTAATGCTTTTTAGTAGACATGTTTTGAAAAAGTTGTTTGTTTTTAACAAAATCATATATTCATTTTGCAGGAAGGGCCTAGGACATTTGTTGGAATTGCCACATTTGACTCAACAATACACTTTTATAATTTGAAGCGTGCACTGCAACAGGTGATTTGTTACATTAGTTATTTTTGTTTCTTTTGTCAAAATATTTGAAAGGGAATGTAACTTATTTTTATCTGCCTTTAGTATCATACATTTAAAGGTGTTATCGTGCTGCAAACGAGTTTTCTTCATCACCTGGCTGAATAAATTTATAATTTTTAGGTATCTTGAGAGTCATTCGTCAGTGTGATGACGAACAACCTATAGTGTTTTAAATTCGGAATTTAAACAAGTTCATTTTATTTCTATTTCTGTTGCTATAATTTATTTTCCTTGTTACACATTTTTTTCTGTTGTTGATTCCGTTGTGGTTTTGATTCATCTTCTTCTGTGCAGCCGTTGATGCTCATTGTTCCTGATGTTCAAGATGTTTATACACCTTTAGAAACAGATGTCATTGTCCAGTTATCTGAGGTACCCTCTTGGCTGCTTGCTTCGTACTATACTGACATTGGTTATCCTTACGCCTTTCTTACTCTCTCTCTCTTACTTTATTCTATTGGAATTCAGTGTCGTCAACACCTAGAGATTTTGCTGGAAAGCATCCCAACAATGTTTCAGGAAAGTAAGAGTCCTGAATCTGCTTTTGGTGCAGCAGTTAAGGTATGTTGTTTCAAATGTAAATGCTCAGGTAGACGTTATATGCAGTTAGGTGATAGGGAAACGTAAACAAAATCTGAGTTAATAGTTGTGGGAAAATAAAGAAGGAAATCAAATTGGGTTTGTGAGTGAGAGTGAATTGGAGAATGGGCTGACGATGTAGCAAAGTGCGTGTTAGGTGTATTCTCTTCTTATGCCATTGGCTCATGTATATACAACTTATTGTTTCCTCCTAGGCTGCATTTTTAGCGATGAAGAGCACTGGAGGAAAGCTCATGGTGTTTCAATCAGGTATGATTCTCATTCTACTTGGGACAATGCTTTTGAGCAAGTCACTTGTAATCAATCTATACAACTTCGTATGTTTCTTTTAGTACCAGACTACCAGTTCATTCTTTTAGTAAATTAACTGATATGATTATCACTTCCTCCACAGTCTTGCCTTCTGTTGGCATTGGAGCACTTTCTTCTAGAGAAGCCGATGGAAGAGCTAATGCCTCTGCGGATGAAAAGGTACACATGCATTTTTTTTGTTTTGTTTTAATGCATTTCTTAGGGTTTTCCCGGCTTGTTTTGCCTAAAACATTAATGGCATCTGGTCCTGACATTGTTGTCACTATTGAAAGTAATGCTTCTTTAATATGATTTCAGGAGGCTCATAAATTACTACAACCCGCAGACAAAACCTTAAGGACCATGGCTATTGAATTTGCTGAATACCAGGTACCAATAGATCCGGTGTGGGGAATGAACCAGTAGTGTTTTGATGTCCATATCAATCATTTACTGTGTAGCACTCGCTTAGTTGTTGCAATATGTTTTGCTATCTAACGTATCCTTACATGCCTTAGGTCTGTGTAGACTTATTTATCACAAGTCAGGCCTATGTTGACATGGCTTCAATTTCCGAGATCCCAAGAACCACTGGAGGACAGGTAGATTCGAATATTTATATATCCTTGTTTTAGTTGTACCCGACTTGTATCCATTTGCATAAATGATGTTATTACGTACAAAGTTCACTTTAAAATTGTTATTTTTTTTTTCTTGTACTAGCATGTCTTTTGTATTAAAGTGGCATATATATCACCGTCTTTTAAAATTCCTGTGAAAGTTTTTGCCTTATATGCATTCCTCGTGGTCGTTTTAAAAAATTGATTTTAAGTTCGTTGTTTTGTTGTTCTTTTATTTAACTCTTCATTGTACTTGGTTTCCAGGTCTATTGCTATTACCCTTTCTCAGCTCTTTCAGATCCACCCAAGCTCTACAACGATCTTAGATGGAATATCACTAGACCTCAGGGTTTAGAGGCTGTTATGCGAGTTAGATGCAGTCAGGTAACAAATTTGTTTTTGGTAGATAGGTCTCTCCATGTATTATTACTATGAGAAATTCAGCTTTAGGTTATATTAATGAATATAACAACGCCCGCCGATAATTGTAGGGTATTCAAGTGCAAGAATACTCAGGAAACTTCTGTAAACGCATACCAACTGACATTGATTTACCTGCGGTGGGTGCATCCTCCTTTGAATTTTTTTTTATTAGTTGTCTCCTGCATCTCTGTATTTCCTTTCTAAACCAAAAAAAAATGAATATTTCTCTGTGCAAGTTTGGTATTTTACTTTCTTTTTAACGAACCTTGAGCACCATGCAGATTGACTGTGACAAAGCTGTAATGGTGACATTAAAGCATGATGACAAACTACAAGATGGAGCTGAATGTGGTTTTCAGGTTTACTTTGTACTCATGTTAATTGGCCATTCAAAGTAATTTTCTTGCCGAAATGTTGGTTCACCGTTTTATTTCATGGTTTTCAGTGCGCTCTTCTGTATACAACCTTAACTGGAGAAAGAAGAATTAGGGTTATAAACTTATCACTCCCTTGTACAAGCATGCTCAGTAACTTGTTCCGCTCTGCGGACCTGGATTCGCTATTTGCTTGTATGCTGAAACAAGGTAGGTGTATCTTTGTTTTCATATGCCCATATATATTTTTGACCGACATGTGTCTTTGTTTTCATGCTTCTGAATCCACCGTTAACCATGTTTTCATATGTCCATATATATATTTTTCATGATAATTTTGTGTGATATAATCGACTGGTGTTTCCTTTTTTTTTATATGTAGCGGCTAATGAGATCCCTAGCAAGGCACTTTCATTGGTAAAGGAGCAAACAATTAGTAGTTGCATAACCACACTCTCTTCTTATCGCAAATTCTGTGCTACCGTTACATCAGCTGGACAACTTATTCTTCCTGAAGCACTCAAGCTGTTGCCATTATATACTCTCGGTATGTCCTTGTCGCTTATATGCCATCTGGCACAATATCTTACACCACGTTAGTTTGGTTCGATGCATTGCCTTTCGAATGCGTACAATATGTTTGCTTGCATAAATGGTGTTTAGTGTGGTGGTGGCACTCTTGTTCTGCTAAATTTGCTGCTTTCAGTTTGACAAATTATGTTTGGTACTTTATCATATTCGAATCATTAAGATGTGTTTGATCCTATCTTTCAAAATTACTTGTTCTAGTCTTTGATTTGCATGCATCTTGTTTTATTTATTTTTCATTTTGCTAATTGCTGAATAGCAACATACACCAGAACTTGTGATATCATTATATCTTTCTTTCTTTCAGCCTTGACCAAAGGTGTTGGATTACGGTCGGATGGGAGAATTGATGATCGATCATTTTGGATAAGCCATGTGTCATCCTTATCGACTCCTTTGGCAATTCCGCTAATTTTACCAAGGATGATTGCTGTCCATGACCTTGATACAACGGTATGGATCTAATATATTTTGATGCTCGGGTGTTAGTTACCGATGATTTTTCTTTAATCTATCAGGAGGAGAATGAAGAAACTGTGGTTCCTTGTCCGATACCATTGATAAATGAAAACCTTCGCGATGATGGAGTCTATTTTCTCGAGAACGGTGACGATGGTTTGATATATGTTGGGGAGTCAGTAAACTCAGCTATCCTGATGAAGCTCTTTAATGTTCCTTCTGCTGCTGACATTCCAAGTCAGGTAAACGAATCATCATCAACCATTTTTACACGCTCGGGGATAATTGTTTCATCTTATTTATTTAAAACCTGCTTAACATGATATACGGTATGCCATCTATCCCTTCACAGTATGTACTGGAGAAGTACGATAATCAGCTCTCAAAGAAGTTCAACGATGTGGTGAATGAAATTAGGAGGCAAAGAAGTTCTTACCTACGGTATTAAACAAATAAAGTCTCGATATGTATATTTGGTGATTTTCCGTTCAAACCGTATAATAACTCTTCATGTTGTCTTTTTGCAGCCTTAGATTGTGCAAGAAGGGAGATCAGACAGGTGAGTTAGCTTTCAAAGTTACTCTTAGCATAGCTAACTTTTTGATGACTAGGTAACGTTTTCGTTTAGCAGATAGATTGATCAGTTCTGAACTCTGTTTTTTTTTTTTCTCAGGAATGTTGTTCCTATCGTATATGGTAGAGGACAGAACAGCTGGTGGGCCCTCGTACATGGATTTTCTGGTTCAGGTTCACCGTCAAATCCAAGGCAAACTGAATTGACTAGTCTCTCATGTCTCCCCCGCTTCACGTCTTCAAAAGCTTTAGATTAGAAGAGCAAGCGCAGCATTCGAAAAAAGAAACGAAAAAAGGAAAGACAATCTTGTTCCTTTGTACATACTTTTTGGCTGGAAACTTAATTAAATATTCTTCAAGTTCTTGTGTGATCGAGAAGTTATATATTCGGTGGAAGATAGAAAGAGGGAGACAGAGAGCATGATTTTTCCTTCTTCTTTTTTCCTGTTTTTGCCGTACTTTTCACATTTATACAAGAACAGTCTTCCTGTAGGGGTTACTTAAAAAAGTTATTTAATTATATATTTACACCAGTACTGTCAGACCTATGCTAATTGTGTTGTCTGATATTCCGCGCTGTTGCTTTAGCTGGAAAGAAGTAAAACATTTTCAAGCTTTTCTGTATTAACTAATTGCAAGTTTGAAACCCAATGCGGATCAACTTATTTCCACGACTGCAAAAGCTTCTGTATAGTAATTTAAATTGGATGTTTGATAAACTAACAGATTGCAATTTGCATGTGGAGCACACATTTTTTTTTCTCGGTGGAAATTTCGCACACTGCCTATCTCGGCAGGTAAAACATTTGATGAATAATCAAAATGCGATGAACATTAACCAAAAATGGATAAAAAGATGAACCAGAATTAGACGATGACTTTTAGATTTTTTTACTTCAAATTTTTAAAATTTTGTTTTTGTTTGGATAAATATTAGGTTGACATCATTACTCCTATTTATATTGTTATCATTATTATCATAGGATAATGTTTATCTTATTCCATACGACGGTCTATTAGATTGTATTATAGGAGATGATATAATGAGAATAAATACACACCTTCCACAACACGTTATCAGCACGACCGTCAACCCTAACTAAAAACAAAACCCTAGCTCCCTATTTCTCTCAAGCCGACGCCACCCTAGCTCTCTCTCTCCTCGCCGGAAGCTCCAAGATCGCCGGTGATCCGTTCGCGGTCTTCTCTCCGTCTCACGGTGGTCTGTTCAACCCTACAAACAAAGCTAAAGGTAAAGATCTAAAACTGAGAACTTAGATCTAGGTAAACTTAAATCTAAAATTTGGTTTACCTTATACCCTAAACATTAAAGACCAAGTCGCATGTTCTTAAACCTTAAATTGTTGATGCCGCTTTGATTATCGTTTTGCATGTTTAGAACCTAGAACTTGAACGTGATTGTTGTCGTCATATAAATCGTATGATTTGTTGACTCATGTTATCTTACGCTTTGCTGGTTTAACCCATGAACTTGAACTCATCACTTGCATGAACCGTTTTGAACCCGAGACATAAACTGCAGATCGTATTGTTCACTAAAAATCGAGAGCTTTAAATTTGTATTAACCCGACTATGTTGAACTTGCACAAATCGGTTTTGCCGTCTTGATCATGTTGTACTTACTCTGAACCCGACCTTGAAACTCGGTTTGTCATTGAACTAGAACCGTTTTGACTGATACATAATCGTATAATCTTTGATTGAAACCGTTTTACTTGCTTATAACCCGCTCACGCTTTTGTTGTTTTGATAACATCACTTGTTTAAACCCAATAAGCTTTACTTCGATACTACTTGAACCGTCTTGATCATCGCCTGTAACTTGTATAAAATTGTCTTGTTCATTTAATAGCATGCTTTGTATAAGTTTGTTTACTTGATCCGAGAGCTTGGTAGTTTGTTCTGTTGATAAGTCATTCATATAGGATTGATGTTTGTTAGAACCGTTTTGAATCAAGAAGCTTGAAACTTAAAATCGAACTTGATTGCTTTGAACTATGAACCCGAACTGTTTATTTGAGATAAGAACATGAACTCGCTCTGTTTTAGAACTCGATAACTTCATGACTTGTGTATGATTCATGTTTTATTAGAACTCGAACTCCACCATTGTTTACCTGTTTAAACGAATTGAACTTGAAACCAAACTAAATAATATTGATAGTTTGCTTATACTTGCTTGGTTGATCTCTAGCTTTAATAATGGCGTTTTCGTTTGAATATAGAACCGGCTTGATTTTTGAACTAGAACTAGACTAGAACTTGAACTTGTATCATAGCTTATATCAATAGCTTGTACCTGAAACTAGAGTTTAAGTCTAAAACCGTGAGCGTGTACTTGTATCTGAACTTGTTCGTTTTGAACCATTAACATGTATTGCTCAAGATTAATGCTTGCTCATTTGTCTCAAACCCGCACTACAACTAATTGAACTCATGACTTTGAAACTGAAACCTGATCGCAAAAGTCTTGAATTGCTCTGTTTTTTTTTAAACCGGAACTCGTCTTGATGAATCACTTTGTATGCTTGAATGATCGATTGTATTTTTACCGTAAATCTGTTTTTGATCAAATTCATGACCTTATGAAACGAGGTTTTGAAAACCTCTGCTTGATTCACTAATTCGTCGTGTTTCAAAATCGGAACCATTGTTGCTTAAATGTGAGCTTGAAAGAGACCTTGAAACCACTCGTTCGTAATGTAAACCGGCTCCAAGTTATGTTGATCTCTTTACCGGCTTGACCTTTTCTTATATGCTTGATCTATAATCCCGTATGAGGCCTTGAAAACCTCCTTGTGTGTTGCTCGTAATGCTTGAACTCCCCTGCATCATGAATCTCGAATTGTTTCAAGCTATAACCGAAACCGTTTTCTGCAAACTAGAATTTGAAACTTAAAACATGAAAATGTTATGCACTGCTCGGGGCCTTGAAAACCTGCAACTGTGATCGCTTGTTCTTGTGTGTTGCTTATAATGCGTGTTCTCACTATCTCATGATCGATTTTTTTTTTAATCTCGAAATCGCTTGCTGATACCACTCAAATTACCCTAAGGAGTGATTTTTACTCTCATCAAAAGAGATCAATTGTAGTACTTAGGGATCGAATCCACAGAGACTCTAGGATTACACAACAGATTATTTAGTCTTCGAAATAAAGCTAGACAGCAAGTTTAAAACAGTAATTAAGAAAATAAGCAAGTGATT
>JABAYD010030209.1:0-11401 GCA_014822095.1 Diplotaxis tenuifolia | reverse complement strand
ATTAATAAACAAGAAGAAGAAAAATTCACCCTTCTCCATAGTTACGGATCTTTATCTCTCTCGTTGATGATGCTTGGTACGGCGGTGACGCGGCGGTTAGTGTATTCTCGCCGGAGAAACAGAGAAGTTCGGTTATGACCAAAGTCTCTCGCTACATAAAGCTGTCTTGATCGTGTTTTACTGTGTTCGATTTTTCGGTAAGAGATGGAAGGACAACAAGCGAAGCTGACGAGGACACAGTCATCGCTTCTCCGGTCACCGTCGACGACGGTAAGATCGTCTTTTCAGAGCTTAACTCTAATCACTAACGAAGTCTCTCACCAGACACGAGATCTCGAAGCGGGAGAGAAAGAAGAGAAACAGAGAAGAAAACCGATTAAACCGTTCGGGTCAAGTCCTCGAACCGGATTAACCCGAATCAATCCCGGTTTAGCTTTCACCATGGCTTCTCTCTCTTTCCTCAGCCTCTCGTCTTTCATCTTCTTCCTCGTGTTCTCCCAAACCGATGAGCTTCTCACCTCCGAGAATCTCCTCTTAGCTCTCATCTTCGTCGCCGTCGCTCTCTTCTTCGCCTCCAAGAACATCGCACTCCTCAACCAAACCATACTCACAATCAAAAGCTTAACCTTTCATACCAAGAACCGGTCTAAACCGGTTCAATGGTACATCGGCGATACCGAATCTAAACCAGAGAAGAAGATCAAGGAAGGTGTGCAGTTCTACAGTAACGGAGATTTCTACGAAGGAGAGTTTCACAAAGGGAAGTGCAATGGCCATGGTGTGTACTATTACTTCGTGAGAGGACGGTACGAAGGTGATTGGGTCGATGGGAGATACGATGGTCATGGGATTGAAAGCTGGGCTAGAGGAAGTAGATATAAAGGTCAGTATAGGCATGGTCTTAGACATGGTTATGGAGTTTATAGATTCTACACTGGTGATTGCTATGCTGGTGAGTGGCTTAATGGTCAGAGCCATGGCTTTGGTGTTCAGTCTTGTGCTGATGGTAGCTCTTATGTTGGTGAATCAAGATTTGGTGTCAAACACGGGCTTGGTTCTTACCATTTCAGGTAAATAAATTATTTTAACCATTGTTCAAAAAATAGCTGGGTGGTAGTTGTTAATGACTAGGATTTTTTTTTAATTAATTACTAGGATTTTTGTAGATTATATATTATAATTTTTTTGTTTAAGAATTTTGTGAAACTTTAAATATTTTTACTATAACGCTGATTTAAAGTTTTGTTTATTACCGATTTTTAGAACACTAATTTTAACTACAACTAGTTGTTTTTCTGTAGCCATGTGATGTGATAAAATCTTTAAAATTTAACTTCTAATTAAAAACAAATTTTACTAATATTATATACGACCAATATTTAATATAGATTTGATTTAATTAAGCATGAATTTAGAGAAAAATATTTTTTTATTAAATTATAAATTTTATTGAAACTGATTTTTAAAGAAATAATTTTATTTGTTTATATGTAGGAATGGAGATAAGTATGCAGGAGAGTATTTTGGAGACAAGATACATGGGTTTGGTGTGTACCGTTTTGCTAATGGTCATTGTTATGAAGGAGCGTGGCACGAAGGACGTAAGCAAGGTTATGGTGCATACTCGTTTAGAACCGGTGATGCTAAATCAGGTGAATGGGATTCAGGGAAGCTTGTAACGTTTCTTAATCCTACGAGCGAGCCGGTACGTAGAGCGGTTCAAGCTGCAAGAGAAACGGCTAAGAAGGCAGTGAACCGGAGACGAGTAGATGAACAAGTTAGCCGAGCCGTGGCAGCAGCTAATAAGGCTGCCACGGCTGCAAGAGTGGCTGCGGTAAAAGCAGTTCAGAATCAGATGGATGGTAACTTTTGTCAAAGTTGAAAACAACTTTGGTGAAAGTGTAAATTTTTCTTTTGATGTTTTTTTTTTCTCTGTGTAACCCTGATTGAGCTAAAATAATGGAAAGCTTGTTTCAGAGGTTTTTACCAGAGTAATTTTCCATGTAACAAACTGTAAATAGCAGAAGAAGAAGGATGAAAAAGATGGTGTTTTATATTTTCTTTTTGTAAATCAACGGTTTGATGACGTACCGTCTTTATTTGGTTTTGATAGAATCTTTGGTAAGAAGCGATGTTGATTGATATTTATGATCTTGATCTAGATCACTGACATGTCGCTAAGCTTGCGATTCCCCAAAACTTATCGATTAAACTAATAGTAAGTCATTGTCGTGGTCCAAACAATATCTATCGAACTGATTGATACCACAACATATGTATGGTCGCTGCTTGTTTGAATCACTCTACAAAACACACAACATTTTATTTGTGATTCACAATTCATTAACCATTTTCTATGCTTTTGTTTTGATAAGTTTGCGGATAGATATGATTTTAAAAATGTTTAACAAACTTTATATATCAAATTATCGAGAATTTTGGGATAAGATGTAAATTCATCAATTATAGATTCAAATAATCGAAGAAACTCTAAGTTATTATTTACTCGACAAAACGATACGCAACCAAGTTTTATGTCTCATTTTTAACCATGTGAGAGATTATTTGTTAGACACCCACAAATATTTTTTTTAAAAACATTGAGTTTAATGTTTCATTTTGTATTGGCTTCACTGAAAGGGCAAATTTGAAATCGGTTTCCTTTCGTTACTTTGAAATTTGTACTCTATGGGACAGCAACGTGTACTTAGTTATATCATATGATGGATATGGATGAGAATTTGAAAAACTAGTTGATCAATCATAGACATAGACTACAAAAACAAACTATATTGATTACGGCATGTCGACAATAACACATCAGACGCATACATATCTCGTCGTCGCATAAAAGAAGTGTCGAAGAAGTCATGTGCCCTTATCGATCATCATGTATTGAGGATATCATTTGGGACTTTTATATGATTTCTATCCTTATCCTTTTCCCTTTCTTATATTTATAAATTTATATACGCCACTGATCACATGGTTTTTGCTGGATTGGTCTCCCTTGGCATTAGAATACTCCAAGCCAAGATTATATTAGATCTAACATATTAATTCCAGATTATTTACCCCAAATAATTGCGTATGTTACAAACTTTAAAGCTTAGTTCAAGAAAGCTTGGCTATGATTTATCAAACTCTATGTTTTAAGAGGGACTGTTTACATCTTTTTCTTTTTTTTTTCGGGGAGTGAATTTTAACATGTCCTCTATTTATGAGACTTGGTTTATTTGCAGTTCTTAAACCAAAAAATCATATTAACTCCTTAACCGATTTGTCATTTTATATTATGATATGCATGGGGTAAAATATACTACACTAGTTCGTTGGACGAATTTATGAAGGAACAGCTAGTTTTCAACGTTACAAGATGACCAAGTTTCAGTGCTCCTGTTTTGGCAAAGAGATCCTGATTTCTCTATGTAAGAATAAGTTAAGTTTAAGATAAATCTGGCCTGCACAAAAAAGAATACCACTAGACATCTCTGTATATCAGCCCATAATAATACAGATGGAATTACAGTGTAACTGTTTCCTCAACAATGATAGTATAGAGGACCGACGCTGTGAAACATTCGCCTTTGATCTCCAAATTTTTCGTTGACCCCCAAATTTTTGCAAAATAAAATTTAGTTAGAATTGTTAAAAAATCGTTTAAGACTCTTTGAATCTCAGAACCGGCCCTCATAATATACCAGAAATTCCTAAATACCGAAAGAAAACACATATACGAGTTAACATGCTATGATTCCATCTCTATTTTACAGCAATACAATTAGCTATACTCTATTTAAAATTCACATATATTCATGTCATTGCATTTATTTAAAACAGCGCCGCATGTAATTTTGCAGACAACATTTTGACTCAAATGTTGATTTTCAAACTTTAGCTAACCACTCCACATAAATTACCTACCCTGTAGGCTGTAGAGAGAGAATTACTGGTCTAACATATACACATGCACAGAACACAATTTAATTTCTTAAATGGTCGACAGCATATGAAGATTCCATAACGTAGT
Organism: Diplotaxis tenuifolia; assembly: GCA_014822095.1. Classification (NCBI taxonomy): domain Eukaryota; kingdom Viridiplantae; phylum Streptophyta; class Magnoliopsida; order Brassicales; family Brassicaceae; genus Diplotaxis; species Diplotaxis tenuifolia. The sequence continues at coordinate 7,371 of JABAYD010030209.1, read as the reverse complement.
AAATAGAGGCATCAGACATACGTACCCGTCAATTATTGGTCCATAAGACTTAATTTTTTTTTGTATAAAAAATGCCCATCTATACTTTATTAAACTTTATGCTATTAGTTATGAAGAAAATCATTTATCATCTTAAGATTCGAAAGCTAAAAAATGCAAATGAGAGAAGTCAGAAGAGGAATGATTGTTTCGGCATGCATGTTTCTGCCTCTTTGATGTTTTTGATTACAACGTTTTAACGTATAATGACGAATAGTATACTATAAACTCGAATAATCATTGTTACGACTTGTATGTTTTTAATGTATTTGATATTACTCCCTCCCTTTATATCAATCTTCGTTATAGAAAAAAAAATCCTAACAGAAATGTGTCATTTTTAATTTTTAATGTAAAATTTATTAATTTTATTATATAGTTTATTTTTCTATCGGTTAATATATGGTTAGGTATATAAGTAATTATGTTTTATATAAAAAATATGTAAAACTAATTATTTGCTTAATCTTTATGTACAAATATAAAATGATATTTATAATAAAACATTAGTTTTAGTGGTTACATATATAATTAAATAGATATTGGTACAATTATACTACTACTATTAAACGAGTGCATGGATTACTGAAACTGTTGGTCTAGTGGGGTGCCATACTGACAAAAAAATTAATAACATGGTCAAAGTACGTAGTCCAAGTTACAAAATAATAGCAATATTATGTGGCTAATTATCTTCCATTATTTCAGCACACCCCTTATTAGGGTTGGATTTTGGAAACTTCAGTATACTTACTAGTCCCTTACTAATTGAAGTTTTAGGGAAGTTTTAGGAGTATGCACGTATATTAAGAAATATTTAATTTTTTTAAATTTTTATACAAAAACATCCGTAATTGTTTATCTAACCATAATTCAACCAAAAATAAAATAAAATATTCCTTATGTTTCATAATAAGTGTCATTTTAGATTTCAGCACAAGGATTAAGGAAACAATTAATTTTACGTATTTCCCGTATAAAAATGCAATTACCTATACACCTCAACCAATATAAAAATGTATAATAGAATAAAATTAATAAATTTTGCATAGAAAATCGAAAACGACACTTATTTTGCAACGAAAAATTTCTTCTAAAGTGACACTTATTATGTAACGGAGTGAGTATATTATATCATTGATCATTTGACATTAATTAGTATTCAATTTTACATTGAAATTGAAAACGTCAAATAATTTAGAACAAAAATAATCCTTTAAAATATCAAATATTAAAGGACCCAAGGAGTACAATATAACAAGTTTGGTTTTGGGAAAGTGTTTTTTCTCTGAGAAAAGGTTTTAGGAAAATGGTGCGACTATGGTAAAAGCATTACTAGTAGTATATTTTCTATGACAATTTCGGTATATTTCGATCATTTCAATAATTTGTTGGTATTTTGAATCTGGGGCTGACACATACTAAATACGATTATATTCGAACCACCATCGAAGAGTCCACTTAATTATAATTGACACAAACCAAGTTGCGATGAATAAACCCATGAATAAAAGCGCGGTTCTATGAATAAATGATGTAGATGATTCTCATAACATGATACTACTGTATCACTAGTTTAAAAACTACAGATAAAAGCTCTGTTGAGATATTTTTTCTATATTTTAATTAAAGATATAATCCATATCCAAAACAATGCTCGATATTTTTAGGTTTTCGAACTTCTCATAATTTGAAATTCAAAAATGAACTAACAAGTAGACCTCTCCAACGCAATCATCATGGTTACGATAATAATATTGAATTTATCTTCACTTTTTGTTTTGGGACCATTGAATTTGACTTTTATCTTTTAAGTAGGTTACTTACTAAAACATGCAAGTAGATAACATAATTACAACTTGCATTATTTAAACAGATAATTCACGTCACCTTTTCAACTTGATGTCCTAAGATTTAGAGTTTGCCAACTTGCTACGGGCCATTCCCAATTGCCCAATTGATAACATTAAACATGTTAATAACATTCTTGTGTGCTTAAAGTTCAATTAATTACACTACATTAACGGGAATTGTTCCAAACTCCAATAACAACAGCTAGATTAATGGAAATGGTTTACGGTTTACCTTACAATTAAAAGTGTAATTTCTTTTTAAATGCAACTGTTTTTTTGGTAAAAATTAATTTAATATAAACTTCTACTCCCTCTGTTTCAAAGTATTACATTTTATAAATTTTTTTTATGTTTCAAAATAATCCATTTTTTTAACATTTTCAATACATAAATTAATGGTAATTTGTAATTTTCAAAATATTTATTAAAATTCTATTGGTTAAAAGTTATTGGAAATAGTTAATTATCAAAATAATGTATTGGTAATGCAAATTTAATAATTTTTTCTTAATATATGTGAAAATCTTAAAATATGTAGTAACATTTTGAAATAGAGGGAGTAACTAGAGGGAGTAATTTGATACACACTTATTGCGAAGATATCTACTCCATCCGTTCCGGTTTATATGTCGTTGTAGAGGAAAATTTTCGTTTTAAAATAAGTGTCGTTTTATAATTTCAATGTAGAATTTATTAACTTTATCCACTATTCTATTTTTTTATTGGTTGAAATGTGGTTAGGTGTATAGGTAATTGTATTTTTATCTCGAAAATATGTAAAATTAAATGTTTTCTTAATCTGTGTGTAAAAACCCAAAACGACAACTAAAGTGAAACGGATGGAGTATATTCTTAAATCCAAAATGTAACTTATTGTTATGCAATAAACACATTGAATTGTGATTTTTTTATGCAACACACATGAAACATTGATTATGTTAACATAATGGTTTAAGATCCCGTCACCTGACGGAGATCGTAGAGATATACACTCTCCATGCATGCCTTTGAAAGTATTTGTTTATGTATTAGAAAAAGTTCTCCAAGGCACATGATCAAGATGTATGGCTTATAAAAGTAATTGGACACCGGGGTTTGGTAAAAGACAAAGCATATGGCCCCTAACTTTAATCCAATTATACAAGTAGATAAACTTCTATCTTCATTTTACTAGCAAACATTTTGTTTTGCTTAGAAAGTCTATTTTCTCGATACAAAAATGTTTGGACTGCAAAGCTTGGCATCGCATGTTTGGTAGCTACTGATTTTTGAAAGCGACCAGAAAACAAAACAATGCCTTGTCTAATTAAATATTTCTTATTCCGTGGTTTAGAAAAAGAAAACAATATGTCAAGGGAATGATAAACCATTCGCCACAGTTTTCAGAATCAGGATTACCACAAGAACGAAATAAAATAAGTGGTTGAGCAAGGACACAAAGGACACGAACCTAATCCAGTCTACTATATTGAAGTTACTTCGTTCTATATGTTATCATGATCATAATGATTCATTCTGTTGTAAAACTTTTTTTGTTTGCTTATTTATATAAAAAAAAACTCTTTAGCTAAGTAGAGCGTAAGAAACATCATCACAAGTTTTCCTATTTGCTACCCTTTTTTTTCTATCGAGTGACTTATTAAACACTATATTTCGTTATTCGAAAATTGGAACTCTATTATCGCATCATTGTCCAATAAAATTCGGAAGCCAGATCATTGCATATGTTTACAAACTGAAATTAAAGAAGTTTCAACAAAAAGCCCTAACTGAAACCGATCAGCGTGTACCTCTATACAAGCTCAATGCAATTCATTAGCCCGTTTACTCTACTAATATTGAGGAAGGTCTGAAAGCCCATGGAAACAGCAGCCCGCAATGACCAAATAGCATAAGCAGGAGACAAGTCATGTGGGTTTAATAATCCTAAGTAATGGAGTTTAGATGTCCCTTCTTTGACAAATAATGCTATACAATCTACAAAAGTAGGTTCCATGTTGAAGCGATATGTATATGAATGTTTTATCAAATCTTACTACAAAATAAGGCAAAGTTTCTTACTATTAAAATTTTAAATTGATTACGCCGGAAAATTTAAAAACCAGTTTGAACTAGTGGTGATAATAGTGAATCATATAATTCCCTAAGCAATGTGCATCATTTGCCATACCAAACTTTTCCACGGCACATGAAACAGTGAGATTCCTCTGAATGTAGTACTATACATGGTAGTATTTAATCAAACAACTGATGAATTAGGAAAAAAACTGCTTACATCTAACTTGCATTTAATTTGTATATTATCTACATAACTTTACCAGTATCATATAATTAACTTTACCATCATCAACAATATCTTGCAACCAATGATTAACTATCTACAGTAGTACATAATTAGGTTTACCACTTACCAAAGTAAGAAATTCAATGAAAGATAATGTGTTGGGTTGCAAAATCATTACATTTTGCTATTCGGCACATATGACATATATACACGTGAATCCGTTGAACAAATTAATAAAATCTTAATATTTAGCACCAGATTTATTTCATAAACATAATGCAACATATATTTATCTTTACATTTGACCCAAACAATATATTTCTCTTTGGGAAATTGTCTCAAAAATGTTTTTATCATAAAAATAAATCTTAAAAACTAAAATTGACCAAAATATTTTTCTTTATTTTTTATTTTTTATTTTTTAATTTTTTAAAATTTGAAATCCTATTCATAAAACCTCACTTCTCAACTCTAAACAAAAAATTTACGATTAGTTACCTAAAATATAAAAATATATATTTACTTATTTTTATAAAATATTTAAATCTATTTTAGTCATTTTTATTTTTTAAGTTTATATTTGTGACAAAAAAAATTTTTACATCTAGATCCTAGTGAATTTCTCTTTAAATAATACAGCACGCTATTATTACTAAATTTTAATTAAAAGGAAATGTCACATGAAAAAGTCGAACAAGTGAGAAAAAGGCTTCTTGTTCATGTGATCTTCCTAGACCACCCACCTCTTAACTCCCAAGCGTAATGGCAATAATGAATTAATGAAAATAGCTTCAATGATATTACAGTCAGTTACATATCCGTCTTCTATTTTCTCCAAGCAACAAACAACTTGAAAAGTCTAATTACGCGAAGGTAGATTAATCAAAATTTCTGTTAAACGTAAATTAATTAACATATTCAAAGAATTTTATAAATGACAAAATATATATAGTAAAGTATGTATTCTGGACCGTCTGATCAACTGAAACTCCAAAGTGGAATATTAGCATCTTCGTAGAAGCACCCATCGACCATATTCGTGGTCGAGTTCAATGGAGGAGAGTAATTAAACGGAGCTCCATCATCGAAGAAGAACATCCCATTATGTTCATCATCATACCATGATGATGATGGATCCATCAAAGACACATGATTGTCCACGAAAGACCCTATCAAAGATTGCTGTCTGAAGAAGCTGAGGAAGAGGGGGCAAAAATGTCAAATGAGTTGTTGGCAGCTTGAGCGGCAATTTTTTGGATGGATTTAGGGGACAAAATTGTCTTTTCATCTATTAGAAGGTGAGAAGAAGCAGAAGCAGGGAAGTTGAGATTGGCTTGAGGGCCTTTGAGACACAAGAGTGCAACATCATAAGCTCTAGCTGCTGCTTCGGCTGTTGAGTAAGAACCCAACCAAATCCTTGTCTTTTTATTTGGTGCCCTAATCTCAGACACCCATGAACCCCAACTTCTCATTCTCACTCCTTTGTACTTCTTAATCTTGTTCTTCTTGATCTTAGGCGAAAATGAAGAGGAGGATGAAGAATGAGATGGTGAGGACAAAGACATTTCCTTCTTGGTGCTGGTTTGGATCTTGGGTTCTTGTTTGACCATTGTAACGTTGTTGTGTGTATTGATCAGAGGCTACGTAGATTGATTGAACAATGTGGTATTTATCACGTGATTGTTCTTGAGTTCTAGTTGTGATAGATAGAGATTTTCTGATGAGTGTTAATGTGAGGTGAGGAGATTATATATAGATTTGATATGGGAGACAAAAGGATGAAATATTATTTTATTGACATAAATCTAAATTAGGGTCAAATGTGATATAGTATATATGGTTTATTGAGTATGAATGTGACATTTTGGTGCATGACAGATATTTTTCTTATATTTTTTTTTTGTTTATCATAGCATACTGTCAGTCGACATTAATACAAGTTTGTTCCTTTCTCTTTTAAAAAACAAATAAATGTTTCTTTCGAATCTAATTATTAATTCGAATTTGGATGCATGTTAAGTGTTCGAAGTTCGAACAATGAACCTGAACATGGCCTTCTTTTAACTTTTTGCTAGATTTGCATCTTCTTATTAATTTTCTGTAATGTTTTTATGAACACCTATTTTTCTATAATGTTAAACTCAAAAAAGAATAACTAAGAACCTTGAAATTTAGAGGAAACTATATATACATATGTCCATTTGTATTCAATTACGCAAACTTTTGTCCATTATAGGAAACTAAATTATGTTTTCTTTAATCATTTGTTTTTTATAATTTGTGTAATCATCTGCTATTCCGCAATTTTACTGAAAGAAGTTCTCCCTAATTGCACAATTATGTTTTTTTTTGTTAAAAAAAAATATGTTACGGTTTGTTTGTTACTGATAGGAATTTGATATTTGTCCAAAGAATAATTACCGAGTGGAGTGGAGTGGAGTCAATATTGCTTGGAACAGTATATAGTTTTACGGAAGTCGGAAGCCACTTGATGAGCAAATCAAGAAGTGATTCTAAATACTACAATATTATTAGATTGAGATATCAGTTTTCTTTTATATTGAGTATTAGTAGCTATCACCACTATCAGGAGATTGTAGATTACAGCTGCGTTTAACGCGTTACGTCATATACGATCTTTCCAAGAAATAGATGGTTAGCTATTGGTCCATGTTTATCATTAATTTACGGATTAAAACATGATGTTTAGTTCAGGGCAACTAGCCCTAGTCAATTTGAAAATAGTATAAAATCTTCAGCACAATATATAATAATACTTTGTCAACTGAAACTTTTCGTTAAACTGTTTGTTACCGTATTTTGTCACAAATCCAATTTAACAGTAAGAAATGAGAGTGAAGAGTGAAGTATGAAGAGTGCGAGAAGATGATGATATGCTATAGACTTGATAAGATAGTGACTTTCAAATTACAGCTGTTCACAGTCTGTCTCTTTGCTACCCAAACCCAAACCGCGTTATCTCTCGTCACACTCACACTCCTAATCCATTTTATTATTATGCTATAAGACTGGTACAAACAATTGGAAAGGAGAAAATAATAAAAGCATATATAGCTTTAAGAAATAATAAAAGCATATATAGCTTTAAGACGCGCAAAGATGCACATGATCTTATGTAAAAAAGATGGAAGGTGACATGTTCTTTGTGGACAGCCTTGACTTTTTTTTTTTTTT
>JABAYD010030182.1:0-11767 GCA_014822095.1 Diplotaxis tenuifolia | reverse complement strand
ATAAATGTGTTCACACTACGTATTTTATGTTTTGTTTTTTAATATAAAACTCACATTTAAGGTTAAAAAATATAAATTTAAAATTTAATTCTACAATAGGATATTAAGACATGATGAAAAAACAATCCAAAACCAACATATACCCAAATTAGGGATGTTCAACATGCTAAAACCGAACAGTAGCGAACAAAACAGAAATAGATAATATGGTTTTATTTTGATATATACCATACAAACCGAATAGATGTGATTTTATAAAAATCATAAAATCTGGATATTGTTTGGTTTATAACCGATTAAACCCAATATATTTATAACGACGCATGAATGTCTATTTGTTATATAAGTTGAACTATAATTATAATTTGTAAATCATTTGAATCACTTGAACTATAATTAAGTAACAATTCACTCACACTGAGGTTTCATATTTTCTTAGTCTTTTTTTGATCTTTTTGTTTTATTTTAACATTGACTAAATTAAAGTAAAGATTATAAATTTGATGGACAACAATTAGTTGAAATTCTTTACAACTTTTTTTTTTATCTTTAAGCAAACAGAATTGTGTTCAATAAAAGACAAATTAGTTTGATGAACACTAAATATAGAAGAATAGAAAAACTTTTCTTTCGTGCTTCTGTTTTATTTTTATTTTTATTTTCAAAATTTAGAGCTTTGAGATTAATTATAGATTTGATTATTTTATTAGATGATAAAAGCATTTTTTTGTTTTTTATTATTTGTTTAAATATATAATATTTTTATAATAAATAATTTTTTGACAACATGACTCTTAAATTCGTATAACATATAATATGATTTCAAACTAAATAATTTATTTTTTGGTATAATTCCGAATAAACTGAAAACCGGCGGTATATAAACCGAATCGAACTGAAGTAAATATGGATTTAGAATAGTAGTTATATTTTACTATCTGAAATACTGAAAAACATCGAACCGAACCAAAAAAAAACGTGATATCCGGATTGAACACCCCCAAATTCCAAATGAAACCGAACTATTGTATCGTTCTCAAAAACATAATAAAAACAACAACTTTACTCTGCGCAAAGCGAGAGTCTTATCTAGTAGTTGATTAGTTTCTATGAAGGTTTTGACTAAAATTGACTTACAAACTCTGTGTCAAAACATAAGATAATATTGTTGACTAAAATTTCAAAATTTTGATGAGTAAATTAATTTCTTTGGATTTTGAGAAGTAGTTTGGAATTTATAAATAAACTGTTTTTAAAAATATGTTTGTTAAATAAGGGGATTATCTTCCATGAGGTTCTTTTTGTTTCCTTTTATGTGTTAAATGCATATTGACCACTCTTCCTATTTTTTTTAGGTTGTCCTACATACTTTATGAGATAATTTTAATTTTATCTTTATTTTCATCTTTAATTGTTATTAATTTTTCCTCTAAATATCTTTTTCAACAATTTTTATGAGATAATTTTAATTTTATGTGTTCTATGGAACGTGAAATTTTATATGTGCACGGATTATATATTTATAATAATTCATCATGTATTGTTGATGAAATTAATCTAACTATACAAAATATAATAATGTTGATTTCAATTTCAAAAATTTGATGAGTAAAATACCTAAATATGTTAATTTATTTTGATTGAAATCAATCAGTTTAAAATTCTTAAATAATCAGATTTTTAACAGTGTTGGTTTCACACAAGTGGATTATTCTTACATGTGGTCCATTGTAAATAAATCCATTTTAAGCCGAACTAGATCTTGACCCGCAAAACCGTGCGGGTGATTTTTGTTTTACATACGTAATTTATTTCACATGACTAATTATAATATTTAACATTTTAGTAATTTTTTAATATATATTATTAAAACACAAAAATTAATATTTCATATGTAATAATTTTATTTATTAATTTTAAATCATGTGATAAAAAATTAAATTTAAAATATTATGGGTTAAAAATCAAAACTTTAATTGAAATGTATTATATTAAATTAGTATCACAATTTAATACATAAATGTACATGATTTTATTTATAATTACAAAATTAATTAGATATTTAAAAAATTATTTTAGTTAAAGTGAAATATAGGTTTAATTTTGAGTTAATCACAAAATTACTAAATATGTTTCTAAGAGACTAAGTAAAAATGAAATATACATTTATTTTAAATAAATATGAAATTAATTAAATATTTTAAAGGTTTACTTTAATGAAAAATGAAATATATATTACATAGTAAATAAAAAATATGAAAATATTTTATTCAGATATAATTTCAGATAAAATATAGAAATATCTATTTGATTTTTTTGTTCTAGGAAATTTCAAATAATTCATATGCTTATAAATAATATAATTTAAATAATGTTCTAAAGTTTGGTCCAAACTAAAAAATCACACATGAACTAAGTCATGACTTCTTTTTTAATATATAAGATAATAAATTAGCTCGGTAGAAAGGAAAAAAAAACTGAAAACAGCCATTGCGTAACCATTTTTTAAAAGCATTCTATAGCAAAATATAAATTTAGATAATTATATATAGTCTATAGAACTACTTTAAAAATATATATATTAAAATCAGTTAATTTTCTTTTACTTTTATTAGTCTAGAAGTTTTAGTTGTCATTAAATGTGTATGTATATATATGACATTTTATGCTTTAACGTACTTGGAAAAAAATATTTATCATTCTCTTTGATGTTTTTTTACAAATAATTGGCATGTTTGTAATGTTTAAAATTAATTTCCCTATATTTTTTTATATCATTTGATACTGATTTTCTTTTCAAAAAATATAAAACTGCTTTTGAAAATCATTATATTTATAAATCCTTTGTGTAGGTTTTTAATAATATGAAGTTTGAACTTTTAAAATATGTTTGTTTTAAATTCATATAGTTTTAACTCTTTAAATCTAATATTGCTTTTTTAAATATATATTAGATAATTTTATGTTGTGTTTAAGTATATATATACATATATATGAAGTTAACTCGTTTTAATGAGTCTTTTAGGTTAATCTTAATTTTTCTTGAGTTTATCTTAATTTATATAAATTATTTTTATTTTAAACGATTTGTCTTTAAATTTTTGATATTTTGTTTTACCTTGTTCCCTAAAAGACTATCACATCCATTATGCTCATCAACCTTCCAGTCAGTATTACTGAAACCAAATTCAATCGTCTTCCCAACCTCACGCCTGGTGTAATCAGGGGCAGACCTAGGCAATATCTAGGTGGGGCAAGTGCCACATGCAGAAACAAAATTCACTTATTGCACTGACAATCAAGGATCTTAGACCATGATCAACCTCAGTCTCCAAATAGAGTTCTTGGCTTCGGCTAAAAGACGGTTCTTAGTTTTTCTTAGATTTTAACTAAGAAAAACTAAGAACCATCTTTTAAATAAATGATATAAGAACCGTCTCTTAGTCGAAAAGTGTATAAAAATGTCAAATCATGAGGTAAAAACCATGGGTAAGAGATCAGGATTATCTCCAATGCTCCATACACCTCTTTGGTTATGATTTTTTTTACGACTTTGTTATTTTATTAGATGTACCCTATGTTTTAAAATTTGCTAGATCCACCCCTGAATGTAATGGACCAGTCCAAGATCAACTTGTCTTATGATTTCTTACTAAGTGTCACAGAGCACCACTCTTCTGCTCTCACGTCCATTGTCTTTAGTTGGCACATTGAGTCACGGCTTAGTTTAGTGGCGGATATAGAAAATATTTTGAGTGGGGACATATACATTTTTCATATATTATTTAAAAAGAAATAACTAGAAGAAAATTAAACCAGTAAAATAATACAACATAAAAACTTTTTTTATAAATAAAATATCTATAAAATAGATATATTAACAAAATAAAAAAAAATAGAAAATAATAGAATTATTTGTAATGAAATAAGAAATATTCAAAAGACAATCGAATCTGAAAGATAAATAATTAATGAACAAAAAAATTTAAGAAAGGGCAAGGTGGGAAATTGGGCGGAGAATGACCGGTGGAGAAAAGAGGAATCAGAAAAAGTAAAAAAAAAAGGTTGAAGGGTGCAGATGGGTGTTTGAACTGTGGCTCAGTGGGGCATCGTAATAGATTTAGAGCATCTCCAACAGACTCTTATCCCCTCATTTTTTGAGGGTTTTTGTACTCCAACAGCCCCTTATCCCCTCAAATTTTAAGGGGGTGAACAGTACACCCTCAAATTTGAGGGTACACTGTTCACCCCCTCAAACACTGTTTACTTTTCACTTTAGTCCTTCTATCTATATATGTTTAAGGATTGTGCATATATTATTTTTTACATAGCATTTTAGTATTATAAGTATTATAATTATAATCTTATAAAATTAATTTTAAATAATAATAATTATATATTCATAAATATTGTATATCCTAATATAATAATGTTAATAAACATATACTTTCACGCAATAATAATACATTATAGAAAGTTTTACACAAATTCAAATTTATAATATAATCATAATATTTTACATCAAAATAACAATTATTGAAGCTGAAATATTTCACATTCAACTATATATTATAATAGTTAATTTATTTACTAATTTTGACAATACCATATATTAATATGTATTTATTGTTATTTATAAAAGTTTAGTGTTTATAGTTAATGATTAATAAAATTGAGGACTAAAACTGTAAAATAAGAATATAAATTTAAAGGCCAGTGTTGGAGAACCATCCTTTCATCCCCTTATTTTAAGGGTGGACCCCGCAAAAATAGAGTGGGCTTGTTGGAGATGATCTTAACCATCTGAATTATAAAATCTTGTATTTTTGTGCAGATAATATTTTTCTATACTTTTTAGTGGGGGCAGCTGCCCCCTCCCTGGATATTGTAGATCCGCCTCTGCTTAGTTTTTTCTAGGTTTCTCCCGGCATCTTTTTCTTCGGCTTTTGGCTTGTTTGTTGTTAATCTCAAATTCATTAATCAACGTTATGATTTGGCGTACTGTCTCTATGTAACAAAGTCATTCTGTTTCACTTGTATTTCCTAGTTCCTTCTCCAAAATAAGAGCAAATCTTTTGGCCGCTTCAATTTTGATCTTACCACATTATGTTTTTGTTTCATTTCTCTTTGCTTGAATATAATAAGAGCAATCTAATCAATATATATATGTGTGTGTGTGCGCGCGCCCGTGCAGATGATGTATTTGATTAAATTGCGTTTATTATATTCAAGCAAAGAAAAACAAAACAAAGCAATAGTGTGGTCTAAGATCAAAATTGAAACGGCCAAAAGATTTGCTCTTATTTTGGAGAAGGAACCAGGAAATATATAGGGAAATATGCCTCTATAGCCTTACAAAAAAAAAACTAATCATTTGGTAGCTAAAATCATTTCCTCTCTTCAACTTTTTCTTCCTATTTCTCTCTAACTTCTTTGTACAAATCTACTTTCTATTTTTTTCTTGGCCATTTCACAAATTATCCCAAAGATATATATAACGTGACAACATGCTATTAACGTAAATTAATTGGAAATTTAGTTTAGACCTCTAATGTTACTTTTTAGTCTAGTTATCCATTTTCATTGTTTAGTTTTACATTACTAAAGGTCTCAACTGCAATATATTTTTCGTAATTTCATACAATTACCTATGTCAGAAAGAGAAAACTCAAAATGTTAATATTTAGAACATGTTGAATATAATAAAACATATTATATTTATTTTACAAACCAAAATTATATATCAAGATGATTCTCTTAAAATTATTTTTTTCTGTAATTTATGTTATTTATATTTAATTTTAAAACTCCATGTGGTTTAAATTCTTATAGGTTTGATTTTTCAAAGTTTTTTATTCTCTTTAATATATTTTAAATTTTGTAGTTAAAAAATCATATATATTAAGTTGACTTTTACTGATTTTTTTTGCTAGTTACCTTGTTTGTATAGTTCTTTATTTTATTTTAGAACATTATATTCTTGAAATTTAATATTTAAAAGTAGTAAACAAAATAATGATTTGTCATATTATGATAGGTTGTTTAAAATCCTATGTGGACAGTCATAATAGGCAGTCGCGATGTTGACAAGTAGCTTGGTTTGTGGGAATTGGACGATCGCCAGCACCACCGCATCGTTCGTCGGCGACTCCATCTCCCTCGCTCACTCATTGGTGATTGAGAGAAAAGTAATTTGGGCTTTTGTATATTGTTTGCTATAAGAGACAGAAGTGGAATTAACTACTATTTTTGGCTCTTTTTTGTTTCCTTTTATCAATATATAATTGTTGTTTTTACTTCTTAACTTTTATATTTTCTATATAGTATGATTTATTTAAGAGTAAAATGATTATTTATTTGAACCATTTGCATGTTTTATAGATTTGCTCAGATAATTTTCATAGAATCAAGGTGATATAATATTTTTGGATATCTTTTGACTTTTTAAATTTTGATTTTTAAATATAATACTTTTATATCTACATTAAATACTAAAATTTCTATTTTATGTTAATATGCAGAAATTTGGAAATCCTAACATCTAAAGTTGGAAATATTGACATTTTAAAAACAAATAATTTATATTATTAGCATACTTTATTATATAATTTAATCTTTTAATTAAACTAATATTTGGAAATATTGACATTTTAAAAATTCTAAATTAAAAAAGCTGTTTTTTAATATTTAACATCCAATGTGTACAATCTCGATATCTTATAACCTCAACTTTTATATAGTACAAATTATTTTTCTTTTACGATTTAAGAAAAATTAGTATTAAATATATCATTTTAAATCTTTTTTTTGAAAAAAATTGTTTTTAATATCTAATTATATATATAAAACTTTTCAAATTTTTAAAAGAATAATTACTATCAAATTATCTTACAGCTATTTATCTTTAGGATTTTAGAAAGAAAAATTGGTATTAAATCTATCATTTTCAAAAAACAATTTATTATATATATCATGAGATATTTTAAAACTTGTCAAATTTTTAAAAGAAAAAAAATTACTAAATTATCTTACAGTTATCTTTAGGATTTTAGAAAGAAAAAATTGGTATTAAAGAAATTATGATACAAATTGTTTTGTTTGTAAGATTTGTAAAAAGAAAAACTATGATTATACACTCTTTACTCTCTTTTTTTACTTTTTAAAAAAAATATTTTATTTTTGCAAAATTCATTATTTATCTTAGTATATATTTGTAATCATGAGATATTTTAATACATATCACAATATTAAAATAAAAATTACTATTAAAAATTGTTATTTACAAAATTCACTTTTATTATTATCTAAATATATGATGTTAATTATGAGATAATTTAATACATGTCACAATATTAAATATATAATTACTATATGTTATAATCGTGTGAATTAGTAATTTTGAGTGATCACGTTTTATTTAATAAGATATTCCTTTTTTGTATTCACTCTATTCTGTTCGAACAATCTATATATTGTGATATTTCTTCTTCTTTCTTTTCCTTTTTGTCAAATATCAGGCACATCATGTGAACTTTAAGAAAAAGGACAAAAAAAGATGGGAGAAGAAATATTAAAACGAATGTAGAATAGGATAAGCTTGGAATGGAATTATTTGCTTGTCACTTGACTTGTCGAACTTTCTAATTGCCTTGGATAGCTAATATATCAAATTTGCGACATCATTACAACCGAATTTCTTAGTATAATAGTCAATGAATCAATGTGTTTTGTTTTCCAATGAAGCTAATTAAGTTGGTTTATGTAATTGGCCTCCAACTCTGATAATTGGATTTAAATCAATTAAGAAAATTAATAACAAAAAAATTGTTAGACCTTTTGTTGAATATTTAGGATTAAGTTGGTTGAAGATATGGGTTATTAAAAGCTCTGTTTATTTCTTTAATATTGGCGTCAGTAATGGACGACAGTGACAAACAACAAACGTCCAACGATGCATTATCTTCACAGTTAATTGTTTAGTTAGGTGATATGTTTCTGGGAAAAATAGCCTATATGAACGTGAACTTCAAGCATCGTGCATTTTTCTTCACGAACTTAGTAATAGTGCGTATTTTATCATGAACTTTCAAAAAATTTAAAAGTTATATATAAACTATCAAAACCGTGCCTATATATATGTTGACCGTCAAAGGTGTTAGTCAACCGTTAATTTATCAAAACAGCGCCGTTTTGGATAAATCTAAAAAACCAAAAATCTACCTTTAACTAAATATATGTTGTGACTAAATATATATGTGTTAAAGAAAAACTTATTTTATAAAATTTAATTAACCTTTGTTTAAATATTCAATTTTAAATTATTATTAAAAATAAACATATAACTAAAGTTTATATTTCGTTTTGTTTTTGATAATATTACAATATATCTAAATTAGTTGTTTGGATTTATATATTTCATTTGTAATATTACAAATTTAATAGTATTATAATATATTTTAATTTGAATTTATTTTTTTATTTTTAATAATAATATAAAATTAAATAGTTAAATAAAAAGTAGTTAATTAAAGTTTATACAATAAATTTCGTTAAATTTATTTTTAAAAATAAGTATTTATACTTAATAAGATTAAAACAATAAATAAATTAATTAGATTTATCTGATAAAATCAAAAGATATATATAATTTACTGTTTACACTATAAATACGAGAAAGTTACGGTAGTTCAGTGGGTAAAATGTTCATTGATTTGCTTCGGTGCTTGAGTTCAAATCTAGCAAAAGGTAGATTTTTGATTTTTTTAGATTTATCCAAAACGAAGTCGGTTTGATAAATTAATGGTTGACTAACACATTTGACGGTCAACATATATATATGCACGATTTTGATAGTTCATGTACGACTTTTGAACTTTTTGAAAATTCATGATGAGATACGCACTACTGCTAAGTTCGTGAAGGAAAAGGCACGACGCTTAAAGTTCATGTTGAAATAGGCCCTTTTTCCTATGTTTTAGCGAAAGGCGATCAATAATTTTCCAAAGGGTTTGCAGGCCGGTGGTCCTGAATTTGAGGGCAAAAAACACAATAAAATAAAGTCACCAGGGTTAGTCCCGTGGTCATAAATTTGAGGATAAAAAATCTAATAAGATGAAGCTATCAAGATTCAAATTCCGACCAGTAAAAAATTAACATTTTGGCATTACCATAGATAGAAGACCAATACGTGTCAACACGTGAATATCTCTGTATAATTAAAAAAAAATGATTTTGAATTTTAGATTAGTGACATAATTTTATAGCCAAATCATAAAGGTGTAGCTAGAATTTCATGGTAGTTTCATAAATTTATTTTAATAATTTTGGGAAAATTTCATAATAATATCGTAACTTAATTTTGTTAAACCTTTTAATACCTAATTTGTTTCGTTATCCAGCTTAATACCCTAAATAATATTTTTTCTTAGTTTAATATACAAACTTAAAATATGTCCATTTCAATAACTAAAATTTATTTAATTTGATTAAAAACACTAACAAATTTCAAATGAAATTTCAAAAATCTCTAAAATTTACAAAAAGAATCTCAGAAAATTCTTATTTTGTTTTCCATTTGAGAAATAAAAATAAAAAAATTGTATATAATCCTAAATTTTGCAATACAATTTGTATATTTGAAATATTGAATTTAATTTATTTTCTGAATAAAAAAAATTATTTATTTTTCCTTCGAAATTAAAATTTTACAATTTTTTCCTTAATCATTTACATTCTTTCCTAACTATGAAAATGAAATGAATTTTTTTTTATATTCTTAGATTTTATCATATTTTGTTTGAAGTTATAAGTATTTTATTAAATAAATAAAGTTTGGTATAAAAAGGAAAAATTTATGTATTAAAATGGGCAGTAAAATTAGTTGAAGTATTAAATTTGATAGTGAAAAAGTTTGGATATTAAAAAGCTTAATGGATAATGAAATTAAGTTAGGTATTTTTATGAAATTTCCCCTGTAATTTTTCATGGTAGTTTTGTGGAAAAGGTTTAGCAAGAACTTGATTTTTTAAAATAAATTAAATATGTGTGCATTAACAGAAATGATACACTGAACATTTAACTAGACATTGATAAGAAAATCTCAAAAAAAAACTTAACACTTGGGACCACGAAAACCAAAGACCAATGTCATAAAATTGCGGAGTACAGAGCTCCAGAGAAAGAAAGTAAGAAACAAAGATCCAACTATCCAAGTTTCAGTTCTTGTGTTAATAAAAAAAAAAAGAAAACAAAGATCTGAGGAAAAAAACTTCCTTACGATTGAAACAACACTGATCTCTTCTTGTTCTTGGCACTTCCACTACCGACAATGATCGATCCCAGCCCAAACAAACTCCCAGACGGAATAACATCCAGAAACGAATTCACCTTAATCCCTCCTCCATTGCCGCTGTATCTGTAACCTCCATAGCTCTTTTTCCTATATAGCGGTTTCTGAGAACTACATTTTGAAGAAGAAGACAAAGAAGAAGGACACGAAACCTCAAGCTTCATAGTTTCTGTCTGTTTAGAATTCGAACCGGTCTGGTTATCAGAAAGTAATGGCAACCCAATTTCGGAATTGAGACGTTCGTTTTTTTTCTTAAGCCCCCAGCACGGATTTACATTGGGTCTCTCTTCATCTCCTTCGATTTCTTCTATTTCATGAACCGGTTTAACATCTCTGATTGGATTCGTTTCCGATATGGGACGACACAGTTCAGAAGGAATGGGAACCGACATCATATTGGGTTTCGCTCCCATCCTCGTTAATCCGATTTCTAGAACCGGTTTAGTATCCCCGATTGGATTCGTATACAAACCGGTTCCATCTTTCGCGGGTATCTTTTTGATTTCTGTGGGGAGTATTTTTCCGTCGGAGAAGAATTCTTCGGCGGACCGTGACCTTTCACCGGAGATTACGCCACTGGGAATGTAGAAATCGAAATTGATGCTTGAAGGTTCTGAAGGAGTTTGCTCGATTGGTATGGAATCAGAGTGGGAAAAATCGTGAGAAAAGGAGAGTCTTGGGCCGTGCTTTGCATTTTCGGGCATTGTTAATAATTTTCTCTATAAAATATTGGAAATGATTTGATAGAGCATGGGATCAACAAGAACTCCATTTTATATTTGAAGATTATGTAGTGGTGAATTAAATTGAGTGGCTATTTTCAATGTTCCACAAAAGTTTTGTTAATGTTTGACTTTCTGTACATATCAGTAAGCAGATATATTCCCGGTTTACAGGAAGCGAACAAAACTGGTATAACGAATAAAAATATAACTGTTATCTTTTAAAAAAATAATAATAATCTTACTTTTCTTTTGTTATAGCATGAAAAATAAATAAATTACAAAAATTACTTCAAATTTTCTTTTGATATTTACAAAATTGATATAGAAAATAAAGAAAAACTGAAAATGTTTTTAGATAATCAATCCAAACGAACCTAACACTTTCATTCCATAAACAATTCCCTATATTTAAAAAGAAGTATTGGCTTTAATGCGTTCACACCACCTTTGCCACGTATCTAACATAATAGAGCTTCTCACAAATTTATTTCCACTTTTGCTTACAATTTTAATAGCAAACGTGAACTTCTTTAATTTATAAAAGAATGTTTGCTAATAACGTAACTATTGTTGTGAATGTATATTTTATTAATATCGAATATGAGCTCCTTATATAGGGAGTTACAATGTCTGAACCCTAATGGGTCAATCACATGATGAGCTACTAATGGACCAAAGACTAATAAGTAAAAAC
>JABAYD010030181.1:0-12342 GCA_014822095.1 Diplotaxis tenuifolia | reverse complement strand
AATCGTTCGTCCACGGGCAGTGGAGACAATTTCTCGACAAACAATTGTCTTAACTTCCATGTTTCCAAAACTAGTCTCACACTAATCACCATTACAAACTTTAGGTACTTCATTCACTTTCATCCACTCTTGTTTCCTGAAGAATAAGAAAGACGAAGGAAAAAAATATGCGGTACGGTTCTCTTCTTCTTGTTCTGATTTTCCTCTGTTTTTCCATCGAACCGGGTTGGGTTCAACCAGGTCAAAGTGACGATCTTCAAACTCTTCTCGAAGTGAAGAAGTCTCTTGTTACAAACCCAGAAGACGAAAACGTTCTCCGAAACTGGAACTCAGATGATCCCAATTACTGCAACTGGACCGGTGTCACGTGTCGTGGTCGTGTCGTCGTCGGGTTAAATCTCTCTGATTTTGGCTTAACCGGTTCAATTTCTTCTTCTATTGGCCGGTTTAGTAACCTAATCCACCTCGATCTATCTTCCAACAGTTTCGTGGGTCCCATCCCAACTGCTCTCTCCAACCTCTCCTCTTCGCTGGAAACTCTGCATCTCTTCTCTAACCAACTCAGCGGCGAGATACCGAGTCAACTCGGCTCACTCGTGAATCTCATGTCCTTAAAACTCGGAGACAATGACCTCATCGGATCAATCCCGGATACTTTCGGGAATCTCGTCAATCTGCAGACGCTTGCCTTGGCCAAGTGTAGACTCACTGGTTCGATACCGAGTCAACTCGGTCGACTTGTTAACATCCAAGCTTTAATTCTACAACAAAACCACCTTGACGGGCCGATCCCGCCCGAGTTAGGAAACTGCACAAACCTCGTTTTGTTCACCGCAGCGTTGAATGGCCTCAACGGATCATTACCGACGGAGCTTAGTCGACTCGTAAACCTCCAGATACTCAATCTGGCCAACAACAGCTTCTCCGGAGATATACCGAGTCAACTCGGTGATATACGCAATCTGCAATACCTTAACTTGGTTAGTAACAGACTTCAAAGTTTGATTCCAAAGACATTAGCGGGTTTAGAGAATCTTCAAACCATTGATTTGTCCAACAACAATTTCACCGGAGAGATACATGAAGAGTTCTGGAACATGGACCAGCTTGAAGATTTAGTTCTAGCCAATAACCGTCTCTCTGGTTCCTTATCAAAGAGCTTATGCTCGAACAACACAAGGTTGAAGCAACTGGTTTTGTCTGGAACTCAACTCTCCGGCGAAATTCCGACGGAAATTAGCAAATGTCAGTCATTACAAGCGCTTGATCTGTCGAACAATACACTCACTGGTCGGATCCCTGATTCATTGTTTAAGCTCGCTGAACTCACGGTTGTATATCTTCACAACAATACCTTGAACGGTACGTTAGCTCCGTTAGTATCTAACCTAACGAATCTACAAGAGCTTGCTCTGTATCACAATGACTTGGAGGGAAAGTTACCGAAAGAAATCGGTTTACTTATCCAATTAGAAGTTCTGTATCTGTACGAGAATCGATTTTCCGGTGAAATCCCGACAGAGATTGGGAACTGCACGAGTCTGAAGTTGATTGATATGTTTGGGAATCATTTCAGTGGAGAGATTCCTTCTTCCATTGGAAGAATAAAAGACCTTACTCTGCTTCACTTGAGGGAGAACGAGTTCGTTGGTAACATTCCCGCCACGTTAGGTAATTGTCACAAGCTGGCGATACTTGATTTAGCTGATAACCAGCTCTCGGGTTCGATTTCTTCCTCGTTAGGGTTCTTGAAGTCGTTAGAACAGTTGCATCTTTACAACAATTCTCTTCAGGGGAATATTCCGAGTTCACTTATCAACTTGAAGAATCTCACTAGGATCAACTTCTCAAGCAACAAGCTCAATGGCTCAATCAGTCCGTTGTGCGGTTCAAGCTCTTATCTCTCATTTGATGTCACAGATAACGAATTCGAGAGAGATATACCTCTTCAGCTAGGGAAGTCACCGAGTCTCGACCGTTTAAGGTTAGGGAAGAATCACTTCACAGGAAGAATCCCTTTGACATTTGGGAAGATTCATGAGTTGTTTTTGTTGGATATCTCAAGCAACTCTCTGACAGGAACCATACCGCTAGAGCTTGGTCTGTGTAAGAAGCTGACACCCATTGATCTCAACGATAACTTTCTTTCAGGGGTTATACCTCCATGGATCGGACAGCTCCCGTTGCTTGGTGAGCTCAAGCTATCTTCTAATCAGTTTACCGGGTCCATGCCTAGTGAGATTTTCAACTTAACCAAGCTTCTTGTGCTATCTCTTAATGACAATTCACTTAACGATTCGATCCCACAAGAGATTGGAAACTTGGAAGCTCTCAATGTACTTAACGTAGGAAAGAATCAGATTTCAGGTCAGCTTCCTTCAGGAATAGGTAAGTTGAGCAAGCTTTACGAGCTTCAGTTATCGAGAAACATCTTAACTGGAGAAATCCCTGTTGAGATTGGACAGCTACAAGATCTTCAAAGTGCTTTAGATCTAAGCTACAACAACTTCACCGGAGACATTCCGACTACCATCTCGACGTTACATAAGCTTGAGTCACTTGATCTGTCTCACAATCACCTTGTCGGAGTTGTTCGGGCCAGATAGGGGACATGAAGAGTTTAGTGTATCTAAACCTCTCTTGCAACAACCTTGAGGGGAAGTTGAAGAAACAGTTCTCAAAATGGCAAGCTGATGCTTTTGTAGGCAATGCAGGTCTCTGTGGAAGCCCTCTTAGTCATTATTGCAACACAGCTGGTCTTAACAAGAGGCTTAGCGCGAAAACCGTGGTTATAATCTCTGCTATATCTTCCTTGGCAGTGATAGCTTTGATGGTACTTGTGATTGTCCTCTTCTTCAAGCAAAATCTTGCTCTTTTCAAGAAAGGGAGAGGCGGAAACAGCACGTTCTCATCGAATTCTTCTTCTTTCACAAGCTCCTCTGTTTAGCCATGGAGGTACAAAGTCAGATATAAAATGGGACGACATTATGGAAGCTACACATTACCTCGACAACGAGTTCATGATTGGATCAGGAGGGTCACGAAAAGTTTACAAAGCCTGTTTGGTGAATGGAGAGACGGTTGCTGTGAAGAAGATCCTCTGGAAAGATGATTTGATGTCAAACAAGAGCTTTAACAGAGAAGTGAAGACACTTCGAACCAGTGGTGGAGCCATAAAATAATTTAACTGGGTCATAATTAAAATTAAATATTATTATATTAAAATTATTTATTATTATTTATTTAATATAATATAATTTAATATATATATTTATTTTTGCCGGCACTTTTAATTATAATGTAGACAATAAAATAAAGATAAAATATTCATTTTAAATTATTAAATATGCATTGAACTGTTGATATATAAAAAATGTATCCAAAAATAAAAGTAAATTAAAATTCACAGTCTGTATAAGAAATAACTAATTTTGGATTTAGGCGATGAGAAAATAAAACAAGAGGAACAAATATTAGTAAAAAAATAATATGCAGAAATAAAACAAATAATAAGAATAACAAACAAAATGTTATTTGAGTGGTGAAAAAAGAAAATTATGTGACGGATGTTTCAACGGATATTATATCAAATTATTAGAAAAAAGATATCATATAGAAAGATGGTAAAACAATCTACCCAAACTAAAGAAACTTTGTTACAAAAAAACCTACCAAAACTAAAGAAAATAATATAATTAAAACTAATACTATTAATGTCATCGACTAAAACAAAAAGTAGAGGTATCTTTTGGTGGCTCCGAACGTTGGTTAGTGGGGTCAGCACGAGATATTAAAACCAAATATGCTACTGAAGTTGTAGATTATAAGCTGACTAAATTAATTTATCATATTTAACTGGGTCAGCTGACCCCCCACCCATGCATGTGGATCCGCCCCTGCTTGGAACAATCATACATAGACATTTGGTTAAGCTAATGGGTTACTGCAGCAGCAAAGCACAAGGTTTGAATATGTTGATTTATGAGTACATGGAGAAAGGAAGTTTATGGGATTGGCTTCACTCTAAGAAGAAAGAGGTTCTTGATTGGGAAACAAGATTGAAAATAGCAGTTGGGTTGGCTCAAAGAGTGGAATATCTTCATTTTGATTGTGTTCCTCCCATTGTTCACCGAGATATCAAGTCCAGTAATGTGCTTCTTGATTCCAACATGGAAGCACATTTAGGAGATTTCGGACTGGCCAAGATCCTAACTGAGAATATTGACACCAACACAGAATCAAATTCTTTGTTTGCAGGCTCTTATGGCTACATTGCACCAGGTACATATCTTTCTTGAGTTTCTTGATTTGGTTTTCTACTGTTAATGCTAATTTTTTTTTTTGTAACATTAGAGTATGCTTACTCGTTGAAGGCGACTGAGAAGAGTGATGTTTACAGTATGGGGATAGTGATGATGGAGATTGTGACTGGAAAAAAGCCAACAGAGGGAGTGTTTGGTGAAGAGAGGGATATGGTTAGATGGGTGGATACAGTTCTTGGTTCTGCTGCGAGAGAGAAGCTGATTGATTCAGAGCTTAATCCGATTTTGCCTTGCGAAGAAGAAGCAGCTTATCAGGTTCTTGAAATAGCAATTCAGTGCACAAAGACTTATCCTCAGGAGAGACCATCTTCAAGACAAGCTTGTGACTGTCTTCTCAGTGTCTTCAACAATAGAGGTGCTAGTTGCATGGAAATGCAAAGTGGATCCGAGAAATGATTTGCGTAGACATATTGGTTTTGGGCTGAATAATGAAATTGACCATGTACTAACTTATCGTTAAAAACGTATGAAATAAATGGCTTCATCGAATTACTCTAAACAAAATAAAAGACGCGAACTTGCGAATTTGCTCCCAAGCACTTTCTCCAAGTAATCTATTACCCGCTGGTCTTTGCAAGTCAACCCCCCTTTTATCCCACGTTTCTTTCTCTTTGCATCCTATTATTCCCTGATCCTTCTGCAGAGTTTTCAAAAGTTTACCCCTTTTAGAAATATCCACTGGTCCGAAGACAGCTCCTTCCCCAAAATACTGTACTTCTGGTCGGAACTTCGTCGGGTTCAGCCCCCGACGCCGTCGGCGGGCCAGCCAGGGTTTCCTGTGCCGTCTCCCTCTCCATCCTAACTCTCCTCTCCTCAAAGTTCAACGCTGACAGATCTGTTCTATGGCTTCTTTGAGCTGAGTTTAGCTGGATTCTTTGGTTGTTATAACCTTTTACTCTCCCTACCACCAACTCTCAAGCATTTATCACACAAGCAATTATTACACTCTGCATTAACTGTCTTTGGAGGAACGTATAAGAGCTCAAGTAACTGTGATTTGGAAGCTTCAACCCCTCCCACCACAGATCTTTTGTTTCTTTACTTCAAGCTCTGCCTCCAACGGCCGTATTGTATCTCTCTCCCATTCTACTATGGCCAGACGTTTCAGTCGTTCGGATAAGGAGAAATGGGTTGCTCCGCCAGAAGCCCCGGCTAAAAGACCTCTGGTGCGTATACCGGCTGATGACTGTGATAATCTCATCGAAGAAAACATACTTACTGTGATTGGAAGGCTAACGAACACAGTAGTCCAACGACCTCGAGCTGTAATTGACTTCATGACCCAGATCTGGAATCTTGAAGGAAGAATTGAGGGAAGACCTCTAGGTCTAGACAAGGTCCTAGCGAAGGGTCCATACCACTACAAACTCTGGATGCTGCTCCTCCAGCGGTGGGAACCTACTGTCTCAGATTTATTCCCATCCACTATCTCCTTCCATGTGAGGATCCACGGCATTCCTCTCCAGTTATGGTCTGAGGGTACTATTTATGCCATTGGACAATCACTTGGTAAATGCTCTGTAAGAGATGTTAATGAAGCCAAGATTTGGGTTGAAGTTAATGGACTTCAACCACTGGTCATGAAAACGGATATTGAGCTCCTTACAGATGCTGTGACTGAGGTGGAGTATGAATATATTAAGATTGAAAAACATTGCTTCACATGTTTTTCCCTCTTCCATGAGGAATTTGACTGCCCCCACCGACCTCGCAATGCTCTTCCCTCGAAAAGTAGAATCTTGGGAATTACTCAAAACATCGCTCTACAGAGAATTGAGGCGGAGAAAACGCGCCATGACGACAGATGAGGCTATCGTAGACAAGAAGAGACTCGTCCTGCACTTAGGAACCAGTCTTTAAGCTCATCACTCTCGAGGGGGGGGGGCAGAGCTACGGAGGAAAGATATTACTCCCGCGGAGAGGAACGTGGAAGAACCCAATCAATTCTGTCCCGCACTGCGAGATCAAACTCGGGCTACTCCAGGAATGAGGCCCCAAACCTACAGTACCGAGTTGTAGAAAAACGCAGACTCAGTTCAGGATCCTCTGCTCCTCGCCACAACACTGATGTTCAACCAGCTGCTGCTGACGTTTCGGGGAATATCCCGACCTCCCATCAGGATCGTGTCTCTCATTTGGTCACAGTCACTCCTAACCGTAACATGAGAGACCGCTTAAGAGCTCCAACCGATGATGCTGATACTGCCGCTGCGGCTTGCTTGGAAGTCACTCCATCCCGAAATTTGCAATCTCGATTAGGGATAACCAATGCAAGTAAAGAAAGCTCTCACTCAGGGTCTAGGGAGAGAAGATCTTCCCTAGATACGATTACTGAGCCGACAACTCGGATTCCTCCTAGCTTTGATTCAGGCAGGCTCCAACTTGAGGATGAAGCAACAGGTGAGGAGGAGTTTCCGGACCAGATGGATGTTGAGGAGAGAATCCAGGAACCAGTCAGGAGCTCTGCTCCACTCCGTTTCAGAGAAGGCACACGACAAAACAGAAGAAGTGGAACCTCGATTCCGATTGCCTCTCAAAGCAAATCAGCAGGCAAGAGAAAGGTCCCCGCTAAAAAGCGTATTGCAAGAAGCCCTCTTCACTCTTTATTTCTACGAAAGCCCACTACTGGACGCTCATCCAATGCTACAAGAAGAAAGTTAGTGGTCGACAAGGATCCCAATTTACCTTGTAATAAGGCTGAAACTAGCAAACAAAAGAGGAAGGATAATCCTTCAAATACGGTGTTTATACCGGGCAGTACTAGAGGTGGGGTGGATTTTCGGCCCCATCAAAACCCTCTTCCTTAGTGTGTTTAAGCTGGAATTGTCAAGGATTAGGGAGCATCCAGACAATCCGGCGAATCAAGGAGATCCATAAACAAATGGCTCCTAATGTAATGTTCCTTATGGAAACTAAGAATAACGATGAGTTTATTAAGCTTAAACTTCAGAGTCTCCATTTTAATCATTATTTCTCAGTACCACCAGTAGGTTTAAGTGGGGGTCTCTCCTTATTATGGAATGATGACACTGATATCACTATCATCGAGTCCTCCCCCAACCTAATAGACACAAAGATTGTCCATAAAGGAGTCACCTCCTTTGTTTCTTTTGTGTATGGAACCCCTGCTACTGGAGACAGAGCTGCATATTGGAGTAGTTTAACTACTATAGGCCAAGGAAGAGCAGAGCCGTGGCTGCTCACAGGGGACTTCAATGACATCTTAAACAATGCTGAGAAAGTGGGAGGACCAGCCCGGTTTGAAGGTTCTTTCACAAATTTTAGATCCTTTGTGGCACAGAACGGACTTTGGGATCTTAAGCACACGAGAGAACAACTATCATGGCGTGGGAATCGGTATACGCACTTTATTAGAGCTAGACTTGATCGCTCTATGAGCAATTGTGCTTGGTCTGAGGCCTTTCCGTTGGGGAGATGTCGCTATTTACGATTCGAA
Source organism: Diplotaxis tenuifolia (assembly GCA_014822095.1). Taxonomy (NCBI): domain Eukaryota; kingdom Viridiplantae; phylum Streptophyta; class Magnoliopsida; order Brassicales; family Brassicaceae; genus Diplotaxis; species Diplotaxis tenuifolia. The sequence goes on along the minus strand of JABAYD010030181.1, from coordinate 4,563 downwards.
GGATCAGACCATAGACCGCTTCTAACTTACTTCAACTCTAATAGGCCAAAGCACAGAGGTCTTTTTTGGTTCAATAGATCACTCACGGAGCAGGAGGAAGTGACACAAATCATTGATGAAGCTTGGCACCACTGTCCACTTGATTCCGTGATTCAGAAGTTAAATGATTGCCGGCGTGGCATTATTAAATGGGCTAAAGAACAGCAGGAGCAGATCAACGTAGTTATTAAGCAGAGTCAAGATGCGTTAGAGGCTGCTCTCTCTTGTGACTCGCCAGACCAGACCCTCATTGACGACATCAATGCTGCACTTCGTAAAGCCTATTTAGCAGAGGAGCAATTCTGGTTACAAAGGAGTCGAATTCAATGGCTTAAACAGGGAGATCGCAACACTGGTTTTTTCCATGCTGCCACTCGAACAAGAAGAACTATAAACTCTATCCCTGTTCTTGAAGATGCCCAAGGAGGTGCAGTGTATGAGGAGACAGATATTACGAGAGTTATATCCGAGTACTTCACTCAGATTTTTAAGACAAATGGCAATGATTCTTTCTCACAAATTCAGGGACTGCTCACCAGCAAAGTTACACCTGAAATGAGCCAAATGCTAGTAATTATCCCGAGTGATTCGGAAATAAAAGAGGTAGTAATGTCGATCAATGGAAACAAGGCTCCGGGGCTGGATGGTTTCTCGGCCACGTTCTACCAATCTTATTGGCACATAGTTGGTCAAGATGTAACAAAGGATGTCAGGAATTTTTTCACCTCGAGCCAGCTTCACCCACAGCAGAATGCGACTCACATTAGGCTCATCCCCAAGATCACGGGTCCAAGAGCAGTCTCGGATTATAGACCCATTGCGCTATGTAACACTCATTACAAAATCATCGCCAAAATCCTTATTAGACGACGTAAGCAACTCTTACCGATTCTTAAATCCAACACACAGTCGGCTTTTGTGACGGGTCGCGCAATTTCAGATAATGTTCTGATTACTCATGAGACTCTCCACTATCTACGAACCTCCGAGGCAAAGAAACGCTGTGCCATGGCTGTAAAAACAGATATGAGCAAGGCGTACGATAAGATTGAGTGGAGTTTCGTTAATGAGGTCTTGCGACTACTTGGGTTTGATCCGTTATGGATTACATGGAGCTCCACAGGGAATGGTGAAACCCTCATGAGATGCATTGAGTCAGTGTCCTATTCTTTCTTGATTAATGGAGCTCCACAGGGACTGGTGAAACCCTCAAGAGGCCTTCGACAAGGTGATCCACTCTCGCCACACATCTTCATATTATGTACTGAAATGTTGTCAGCCTTATGCGCCAAAGGACAAGCGGACGGTTCACTACCGGGAGTAAGAGTCTCACGCCACAGCCCACCAATCAATCATCTACTCTTTGCGGACGATACTATGTTCTTCGTCAAGTCAAAACCGGCATGTATCACAGCTCTAGTGAAAATACTAGCTACTTATGAAGCAGTCTCGGGTCAGAAAATCAATCCTCAAAAATCTGCTATTACTTTCTCAGCGAAAACGCCAATTGGTGTTCACAATCGGGTCAAAGAGTCTCTGGAAATCTACTCTGAAGGAGGTAAAGGCAAATACCTCGGTCTCCCCGAGCAGTTTGGTCGCATGAAACGAGATATCTTTGCGTCAATCCTTGATAGAATCCAGCAAAAATCTCATAGCTACATCAAGGTTCTTGTCGGGAGCCGGTAAACAAGTGATGCTCAAGTCAGTTCTCTCCGCTATGCCTTGCCATGCAATGTCATGCTTTAAACTCCCGCTTTCCCTTTGTAAGCAAATACAATCTCTCCTTACTCACTTTTGGTGGGATGCAAATCCGGAAAAGAAGAAGATGTGTTGGGTTGCTTGGGATACAATGACTCTACCGAAGTTTGCAGGGGGGCTGGGTTTCCGAGACATTGAGATGTTTAATACTGCCCTTCTGGCGAAGATTGGTTGGCGACTGATCAAGGAGCCACAGTCCCTGCTTGCTAGAGTTTTACTAGGGAAATATGCTCAGAACTCTTCTTTCTTGGATTGCCCTATTCCAAGTCCGGCTTCACATGGGTGGAGAAGTGTTTTAGCGAGAAGAGACATCCTCCGTCAAAGCTTAGGTTGGGCTGTCGGTGATGGCGAGCAAATCAGTGTTTGGGATTATCCTTGGCTCTCCTTTGAATCCCCACTCCAACCGATCGGTCCTGCAACTTTGGGAAGCCAACACCTTAAGGTCAATGACCTGTTATGTCCCCTCACTAACAAATGGGAGGTTGAAAAGATCAGGAGCCTCCTTCCTCAGTATGAGGACATTATTTTGAAGATAAAAACAAGCTCTACACCCTCGGTGGATTCATTACTATGGCTTCCGGAAAAGTCAGGAAATTATTCAACTAAGACTGGCTATGGTATTGGAATCCTCTGTGACAAGACCTTACCTCCTGATAATGAACCTGTAAACTGGCTCAGCTCAAACTTGGAGAAGTCGAGGGTTCCTTGCTTTTAATTGCAAACTGTGTGGAGCACATGAGGATGACCTACACGTCTTGCTCCATTGTCCTATAGCAGAAGAAGTTTGGAGTAGCTTGCCGATCACTCAAAGACCGTCACCATCTTTTACATCGATCTCCGAACTGATTAAACAAGGTGCTTCTTTTACACCTTTACCTCCGACTGGAGTAAATGTACCTCTGTGGCCTTGGGTTTTGTGGAATTTGTGGAAAACTAGAAATAAGCTGGTGTTTGAGAACAGAGCTTTTACAGCTCAAGAGATCATTTTGAAAAGCTTAAAGGATGCAAAAGAGTGGAGCGCTGCTCAAGCGGATAAAGCTGCATCTCCTCTAGGATCCCTCACAACCGGCCCAAGCACTCGTTCTCCGTGTCCACCTCCTACTTTCAGCTCTGAGGTCCTACTTTGCAATGTTGATGCGGCTTGGAATTCGGCTTCTGGAATGTGTGGAATAGGTGGAATCTTCAGCGGGAACACTGCAATCTCTCCCCCGAGCATCTCGGAATCTCACAGTCATGTTTCGTTAGCTTTAATGGCCGAAGCCATTGCTGTTCATCGCGCGGTATCTCTGGCCGTCTTTTCAAACGTCCGATCCCTGGCGGTTCTCTCTGATTCCTTATCTCTGATCAATCTATTGAAACGAGGAGGCTATCATCCTGAACTGTTCGGTATCATGTTTGATATCTATCACTACTTAGCCTACTTTGATGTCATCTCCTTTGTTATTATTTCCAGTACTTTTAATTCTGAGGCTGATTCCATGGCGAAATCAGTTCTCTCCCTGTCTGTAACCAACCCTCCTATGGTTGGGTAAAACTCTTTAGCTTGATTGAAATGTTGTTTGATCAAAAAATAAATAAATGGCTTCATCGAGAAAAGTTATGGGATTGAGGTTTTGGTTTAGTGATTAAGGTTTGTTCTACTTTGGTTAAGAGTCTTCTATTTATAATGGTTACATGATGGAGACATACAAGTTGCATGAATTTTATTTGATGTTTTAATTTTACAAAAACATTAAAAAACGAAAAAAAACAAATTCACATTAGTTCTGGGATCATTTGGTATATATTGGTGTAACACTTATTTTAGTATTGATAATCTTTTTTTTCTTGTTAAGTTTGGATTAGTAATTCTATTCCATTAATCATGGTGTTTAACAATAGTATATAATTATTATTTTATATAAATACCATATTTTTAATTACTTTTTAAAATAATATTAGTTATAGTTAACTGAAACACAGTGAATCAGTATAAACTCTCTATTTTTTTTATATTTTTAAAAACAAATTCAAACAACATATTCAAAATATTACACTACATCAATCAAACAATCCCCTATATATTAAAGGAAAAACATTTTTAAGAAATGTGTTCACACTACAATGGACACGTGACAGTCTCACACTACGTATTTTATATAAATGTGTTCATACTACGTATTTTATATTATGTTTTTTAATATAAAACTCACATTTAAGGTTCAAAAAATATAAATTTAAAATTTAATTCTACAATAGAATATTAAAACATGATAAAAAACAATTGAAAACCAACAAATACCCAAATTAGAGATGTTCAATATGTTAAAACCGAATAGTAGCAAACCAAACAGAAATAGATAATATGATTTTATTTTGGTATATACCATACCAACCGAATAGATGTGATTTTATAAAAATCATAGAATTTGAATATTTTTTGGTTTATAACCGATTAAACTGAACAAAACCGATCAAAAGTAGAAAAATGTAAATCCCCTATATATTTATAACGACGCATGAATGTCTATTTTTTATATAAGTTGAACTATAATTATAATTTGTAAATCACTTGAATCACTTGAACTATAACTAAGTAACAATTCACTCACACTGAGGTTTCATATTTTCTTAGTTTTTTTGTTTTTTTTGTATTTTTAACATTGACTAAATTAAAAGTAAAAATTATAAATTTGATATGGATTCCTTTGTTCCTTTTAATAACATGATTAGGCATAGTGGTTTACTGGAATTTCCGGCACGAGGAAATAAAATGTCCTGGCAAGG
>JABAYD010030162.1:0-22774 GCA_014822095.1 Diplotaxis tenuifolia | reverse complement strand
CGAACAAAGGAAATCTGCGCGAAACTTGGAAATTGTCATCTCGGAAAATCGAACGAAACAATCTTCGATTACACGATTGCCCACGTTAAGCAAAAACCGCATAAAACCGCACTACGAGCATGGTTTGACCGAACCAGTTCGACGTACAACGAGCCGAACCATCCGGTTCAGCTCGCCGTATGTCGATCTGGTTGTGGTGAACCAGCTCGCCGCACGGCGATCTGGTCGCCTCAAAACAGCTCGCCGTACGTCGAGCTGTCCGTCCCGAGCTTTCTTCCGTGTACTCTCGACGTGAAACATCCGTCCTTTGACTCGAACCGTCCTCTGAACCATGGTCGGAAGGTCTTTTGTTTCATCTCGATCCGTTTAACCAATCAAGTTTTACGATAAAAACCGTAAAGTCTCGTTTTCTCGTAAAAACTCGAGTAAATCATGTAAAACGGCAGCGATTAGGCGAAACATTGTATATTGTCTAAACTACACGGTTAACTTGAGTTTGTATTACGAGAACATCACCGCATTAGGAAACGATCTTGTCCGAAAATCATTAAACGACTTTTATCACAAAACGGTCCGGAAAGCCCTAAATCGCGATAAAAGTCCATCTACAATTTAGACGAAGTCCAACCCAAAGATGCAATGACGGTTTGATCATTTACTCGCGGAAAGAAGATAAATGTCAAGTTTGGAGATAAATAGAAGATTCCCAAAGATATATGGAAGATTTCCGAAGATAAATGGAAAGATCGAGATAAAGGGAAGATTTCCTATAAACTCGAATTACGGCGAAAATGATGGACTAAACCGCCTAAGGAGGAGTATATAAGCAGAAGGCCAAGGACAGAAGCAAGACACGATTTCCAGAGCTCTCACGACCAAAACTTAGCATTTAGAAACTTTCCGTTTTTGTTATCGAGCCGCGTCTCAACTAGGGTTAGACTTAGAACTAGGGTTTTCAGCCGTCATCTCTCTTAGCCAAGGCTTGCTCTCGTTGTACCACTCTTACGCAAAAATGGAATAAGAATTCTCTTTGCTTTCTCATCTTATTTTAACATATTTTTCTTATTCGCATCGTTAACTCTATTGCTTGTGTGTGGTTCCGCAGATAGTCGGGTACTCTGGAAAATTAGGGTTTACTCTAACTTCCTAAATTTACGTAAATCGACAGGGGTGAATTTCGGTTCCCACAGACAATGTCGATGAACCGCCAATCCGATACCCTCCCTAAATGAATCTTGAATATTGAATCTTGCTCCCCATGCGAAGTTGTATACATCAACTAGGAATGCACCTAAACCACAGGCGCAAAACCACCAGAGGCTTCTAAGCAAATATCAACACATCATTGACTCTTACGAGATTAATTTTGCCATATCCAGCAAATACATATAGAGAAGATTCCTACTCTGAATAGCATCTCCATCTTGACGAGACATAGGTGCAGCTGAGTAACAGCCAAATCTTATTGGTTTGGAATGTGTTGTCAATCACATGTTCACTCTTTTATCTAATCCCAAACAAGAGTTCATAAGGCTGTGGTTTAAAGAGAACTTCAATCCATATGAGGACGAGGTAATGATTACATCTTCGGAACATAAATTCCAGCATTATATTAAAAAAAAATCTGTTTAATGTGTAGCATGTGTCAGGTCCTCCCCTCTGCTCCAGCAGAACTCGTAACTGAATCTAGCTTGGCCGTACGTATTTAAATACCCAGAGAGAAAATTTATTATGGGCTGCACCTCTCCTTAGAAATTAGTCTAGGCCTTTCCATAGATTTTTGATATCCCAAGTTAATCAAAGAAAGAAGTATTTTGAACGTGTATACGCTTTAGACTATGTTAGCTTTATCAACAGGAACCAATACATGAGCGAATCTCAAAGAAACACAAGACAAGCACTCTCATCTCTCCGTCGACATTAATCTTCGATATAACCTGAAGCCAAAGGGGAGAGGGCATAAATCTCTTTCTTGTTGCATTTTTATGTCATTGTTGTAACCAGAACTCAAAGAATTCTTTTGCTTCTATTTATTGATATAAAAAAAAAGTGTTAAAATCATTTGGTGGTTGACCCGTATCCATACCGGAGGACTAACCGAGTTGGGCTCGTCCGGAGGACCAGAAGCCCACCTGAGGTTCCAGCAGTGCACCTGCGGTTCGTGGGTCTATCCTAGACATGATAAGGATAGTTTAACCTTAGTCATTATCTGTATCTCCCCTTGTGTTTATCCAGATCTTTCCTTGTCATTATCCTTATGTATTTGATTATCCTAATCCTATTAGGATTAAAATTATCCCTTCCTTAAAGACGGTTTAATACTTGTATATATATATGGATCCTATGACATGAATAATAATATAGAAACATTTATTCCACAACACGTTATCAGCACGATAGACTCTACCCTAAGATTAAACAAAATCCGACTCCCAAAAGCAAACCCTAGTTCGTTTTTCTCTTCTTCCTAGGCGTGATAATCAAGTCCAGCCGCTCAAACATCAACCTCAGCTTGAAGCTACAGACATGAGAAGGATCAACTCTTTCAGACCAACAATCCGGCCAGCTCTCCTCACGCATCCAAGCTTGCATCTCTCTCGGTGGTCCATTCAATTCGGTTTTGGTGATTAAGGTAAAAATTATAAACTCTGAAAACATAAGAACATGTGTAAACCTAATCCTAAACGAATTAGGATTACTTGTGAACCCTAATATTACCTTAAGAAAATTAACCAGCCGCATACAATGCTCATGAAATCCGAAAACCCTAAAAGTGTTTTACTTGAAAAAGTGGTTAATTTATTCTAGTTGTTTCTAATGAATAACTAAGAGATTAAACCTGAATGAAATCGAAATTTGTCATTTTGAATTGATAAAATTAATAACCATAATTGCTTAAGTAAACCGGCTGCTATATGTTCATATTAATCAATCAGATTGTTTGATGAATTTTTCTTGCTTGTTTAAAATCGTTCAAACTGAATAGGATTGATAAACTAATGCCTTGAGATTGTTTGCTTGCTTGATCCATTGAAACTACTTAATAAATTGATTTGTTCACACGACTAGAACTGTCTTGCTTGCATAATAAAAACCGGTTGCTTGTAGTTACCATATTCCGATTGCATATTGTTTGAACTTTCTTGAATAAAATAGTTTGAGCCAAATAGGATTTGATAAGCATTTATCTAAACCTAATCACCCTGAAACTATGTGATTATCTGATTATGTTCTTCTTTTGATTAAAAGACGACTATAACTTGCTTTGTTAACCCTAATTTCTTAACCCGGCTAATCCGATTGTTTGATCATCTTGTTTACTTGATAAAAACCGACGAAACTAAATAGGATTTGATAGTTCTTACTAAAAACTAATCATCTTGAGTCTATATGATTGATTGAATCATTTTTTTGAATCAAAACTACTTGTCTTGATCAATGAACATAAATCCGAATTTGAAAAACATGAAACCCTAATCTAACTAATATGATCTGATTTCTTTATGATGCTTTCATTGGTTTATTTATTTTGATTGCATGATCATGAAAGTTTTAAGACTAAGAGATCATATGTTAGTTTAAAAATTGATCACTTAGGTTTCACCTTGGTTAAATCGTTCAGCATAAGTTAAAACCCTAATTAGGTTATATGAGTTTATTTGTTGCATAATCTAATTGATTGTTTGCGGTTTTATTTGTGTCATACTTGCTTGATTACATGATTCATATAGAATTTATATACTAGGTCTGATTGTATCATAAGAGATTGAAATATGATTGCATCTTGAAACCTAAACCTAAAATATATGTGATCCGGTTTTTTTTTTTAAATCTAAGTATGTAACTTACAATTTCAGATGTCGAAATTTGAGCCTTCGGATTATGATGCCCTAAATCTCTCTGGAGATAATTGGTTGGAATGGGCAATGAACACTTCAGTTCTCCTAAACTCAAGAGGACTCGGAAGGAGTATAATCGAAATTATACAACTGAAAGTGAAAAGTTAAGGCCATAACAATTATGCGTCATCATCTCACTAAGAGCATCTCTAAAAAGACTCTTTATTTTAGAGTTTTCAAAACTCTATATTTGAAGTTTTAAAGTGTTGTGTTCCAAAAACAAAACTTCAAACTAAACTTCAAAACTTTTTGTAATTTATACTATGGTCCTTATATTTGGCATAACTAATTCAAATTAATAAAACTTTTATAAATAACTAATACATATATAAAAATATTACAAAAATATTAATTGATAAAATATTATACTAAAATATAAAATTATAAAGAGAAATATATAAATAAATATTAAATTACAAAAAAATACCACATTAAGCATTGTAATATTGTTTTTGTCTAGTCCTAGTTTTAAAATATTTTAAATCTGATCTTGATGTCTTCTATAAAAAAATATGTGTAAAGTTTAAACTATAAAGATAATTTTGAAATATTTATGAGATAAGAATTTATTTAGGATTAAAGTGATAAACAACAAAATATTTAAGAAATCTAAATATGGTATGTAATTGTAAGGAGCAAAATGCAAATAAAAATATGACACTTCAAATTTGAAGTTATGAATAGTGACACTCTATATTTGAAGTTTCATTACTCAAAACTTCAAATATGAAGTTTTAGAGTTCCTTCTTGGAGAGCCAAAAATTTTATATTTGAAGTTATAGAGTGTCTTTTGGAGATGCTCTAAGAATCTGAGAAATCAGTACTTAAATATTAAGAATCCTCGTGACCTTTGGACAGAATTAAAATCCAAATACACAGCGGTGTTATTACCAAAGGTCAGTCATGAATGAATGAGTCTCAGATTCCAAGACTTTGAGTCTGTGGATAAATATCACTTGGCTTTGTCCAAAATTGTTTACAAATTGAGACTATGTGGTGATATGGTAACATAAGAGGATTTACTGTTCAAGACATACTCCACATTCCATCCAGGAGATATGTTCCATATAGAAAGAGGTTTCACCACCTATAATAATCTGCTTTCATGCCTATTAATAATTGAGCATAATAAGTTGCTAAAGCGAAGCAGTGAGATGAGACTTCTTGAAGCCAATATGGTCGGCTTGTCTATTGAGGAATCCGAGGGAGCCGTGTCCAAAGTAACGGACGGTGTGGCTGGCTTGTCTATTGACTAAGAAAATAAGATTTCGACATTCTGATGTCCAGACACATTGACCCGAAAAGAAAAGTAAAGAATGACCATGTCATACCAGCTTAGCACCACAAGATTGATGTCCTAGAGAGACATAATTAAGTTGCTACATAGTCTGTTAAAGATATATCAATATGTTCCATAAGATAAGGAACCTCAGAAAGAAAAGAGAAAGGTGCAGAGAATACAGATCCGAGGTCATACGAGAAACCAGACCAGACATAGAGATAAGGCCGGCCGGCTCTAAAGGTACCAAACCATGTAGCTTGGGAAGCCAAGCTTCAAGTTAATGAAGGTCCTTGGTAAGAATGAAATCTCAAATCGATTAGATCATGTCTGGAACACAATAGAACTACATAAGAGTGTCGACACTTAAATGATATAAAGATGCATAAGAAAGTAGCACTTGAGTTTAAAGATATAAGCGAGGATCAGGACCCACGTAAGTATGAGAATGCATTCGTAGATTTATAGATTCAAAAGAACACGTGAGGTTTAAAGTATTTATAGAAGAGATGTGCGTATTGGCCATATATATAGAAACACCATCTAATGATATAAACAAGTGGACAAATGGGTCTTGAGGTAAAAGAAACCGTGAGATATAGTACATGATCACGTGGAATAAGGTGTTTATGTTCCTACTTATAGTACAAGCATGGCTTGTTACACAAGGATACTCACATAGACCATGGAACAGATTATAAGGAGATAAACTCCTATGTGGTGGGTGCTACTACACAAATTCGAAATTGACAAAGGTCTGATAATAAGAAAGATATATAAAGATATAGTAAGCAATGGATCACTGGATAAAGATAATAAAAGTACTAGAGGTATTGAGCTCAAAGATAAGTAAGGTTCTCGAGAACAACATTGTATTAAGTTGATGATTGAATATCCTAAGAACCTCTGGATACACGTCCCAAAACAGTTAAGAAAAGAAGTCGAGATGAAAGATCTTGTAAAGACAAAGTTTTTGTTTAGGATTAAAGCTTGAGTATATGAAAGATAGAATCCTTGTGCATATACAAAAAAGGTACTCAAGAAGTTTAATATGGACCAGTCTCACCAATTGACCAGCCCTATGGTCGTGAGAAGCTTAGAACCGGACAGTGATCCGTTTGGGTCAAGAAGGACCATAATAGCCAAAGAGGGTGACCAAAAGTATGTATGGTCGAAGACCATAACTTGATCAGAATACAACATGATGGAAAAAGAAGGACATTGCGTTCGTATGGACTGAGGTATGTTCGTAAGCACAAAGAAGCCAATAGCTCGTATGTACATGAGTAGAAAAACTCAGCATATTCAAAGTATTTGTGGTATGGTCAAACCATCAAGTCTAAAAGGACTATGATACATGAGAGGATATGTGAGTAATGATTGGCCGCAAGTTAAAGGTCCATCTGAGTGAAATCACGAGTGGAATTAACATACATGTACTGGTCGAGGACCACACATCTGAGATGTGGTAAAGAAGTAACCAAGAAAGAGTTACTTGGTTCTATATTATACTAACCAGTCCAAAGATGGTATAGTTTGTTTTGCTGATGCATGTTATCTATCAGATCCGCATCGTGGTAGATCTCAGACCGGATATGTGTATACCTACGGTGGTACAGCTATATCTTGGCATTCCATGAAGCAAACCATGGCGGCTACTTCATCTAACCATGCGGAGATACTTGCAATACATGAGGCCAGCCGTAAGAACATATGGTTAAGGGCCATGACCAATCATGTCCGAGTTGTTTGCGGAATGACCAAAGGCAGATACCCACCACTCATTATGTATGAAGACAATGCAGCCTGCATATCACAACTCAAAGACGTCTACATCAAAGGAGGCGAGGTTCAAGTGTTACAAGTTCGTTCAAGTGAAAATTCAGCTGATCTCTTCACCAACTCCTTGCCTACCTCGACGTTCAGAAAGCTCATACATCAGATTGGAATGCGTTGACTGAAAGACCTTCAGTGATGCATTCATCAGGGGGAGTTCATGTGGTGTACTCTGTTGTCTTGTTCTTGGTTTCCCTTTTTACCACATTGGATTTTGTGTTTTCCAGGAGAAGTTTTAATGAGGCAATATCAAAAACATGTACCAAACCCTGAACGGATGTGTTAACCAAGGGGAGTGTTAAGAATTATTTGGTGGTTGACCCGTATCCGTACGACAGGACTAACTAAGTCGGGCTCGTCCGGAGGACTAAAAGCCCACCCTAGGGTCCAGCAGTGCACCCGCGGTTCGTGGTCTATCCTAGATAGGATAAGGATGGTTTAGCCTTAGTCCTTATATGTATCTCCCCTTGTGTTTATCCATGTATTTCCTTGTCATTATTCTTATGTATGTGGTTATCCTAATCCTATTAGAATTAAGATTATCCCTTCCTTAATGACGATTTAATATTTGTATATATATGAATTCGATGACATGAATAATAATATATAAACATTTATTCCATGTCAAAAAGATAAAACTCAGACATATAAAGCCCGAGACAAAGATTTTCATTTGTACTGGCACAACTAAAGTAACCTTGTCCATATATTGAGGCTGGTTGGTTGAGATTTAACTTAGCACTTTAGCTGTATTTTTTAGTAAATCACAAATTCTTATCAATGATGTTGTAACTTTAGTTTTCAAAATTAAAATCTACAGCAAAACCTAAAAATCTTTTGCCAATCAGAATGTAGCTTTATTTTTTCAAGATACAACAAAAAAGATAAAACTTTAATTTTTCTATTTGTTACAGACAAAAATCCTACATCCTTAATATTTGAGCTATAGAAAAATAATCTCATAGATAAATTAGAAAGTACGTGCTCGTTCTTTTACACAACATACGTACGTTAGATAAACTTAAATTATAAACTAATAATTTAGAGCCATATATTTATTTATTCAAATCAATGATAATCATTAAAGTTAGATAAACTTAAGAACAAAAATTATCAACTAAAAACAAAAATTAAAAATCAAAAGATAACTTAAGAAAAGAAAACCCTAACAACACACTTGTTTTATATATATACTAACTTTTCTTTTTCAAAGCATTACGTCAAAAACTAAAAAGTCAAATACGTTTTTTTCATCACTTGGGAAAGAAGAACAGCTGTTGCCTGTTGGAGCTAAATTTATCCATCGGTAAGAAGCCAAACATATGATTAAGTTAATACTTTTGGTGGAGTTATGAGTCACGCTTCTCAAAAGCCGACTAAAAATAAACATTATTATGCACGTTTCATATTTGTGTTATTACGTATATACATGATGCCATTTAATGTATATTTGTTGCAGATATGGCAAACGTGGGGACATCTTCTCATCAGCGGGAGGTAAAACACAATTACTTTCGATATTTTATAGGAAAAAATTATCATTAAAGTTTTTGTTTGATAGATTACATGGCCAGATGATCTTGCTAGAATATTTCTGAATCTTTTTATTTTGGAACAAGAAAAAGAAAGTTGGTTAAACAAATATTTAACAAAAGAAGGTAGAACAACTGTCATAAACAGTTTTAGAGAAGCTACGGGTTATACATTAGTGTGGAAAAGTTTTAAAAATCATCTTACCAATCAAAAAACTTGGTATGATTGCTACAACTGGTTGTCCAATAAAACTGGAGTGAATATAGATCGTAGTACTGAACAAATCACCATGGACAAAGAGTGGTGGGATGATCGGATAAAGGTATTTTTTTTAAATAAAAGAATTTTTTATATATTTTTGATATATCGTTAATTTTGTTTTATTGAATTCTTAGGAAAATTCGACTGCTGGAAGATTTCGTAAAAAAGTTTCATCTAATCAAGATTTGTTAGAAAAGGTGTTTATTGGATCTTATATTGGGACTAAAGATGGATGGTCAGTTGGGAGTGGCCCAGATGTATATCGTCCCCAATATGGATATGATACTGAGATATAGTTCAATATTGGTACAACTTCTCAAAATGAAAATGAAGATGTGTCACTACCACAATGGTAAATGAACAAGGTGATGATCTTCCATGTCCAACTCCAAGCGATAATCACCCTCTCCATCCCGGTGGTAATAATAAACCAAACAAGCGTAAACGCACTACATCAAATATTAATAATTCGTCTGAGTTATCAACAGAGCTTCGAGGACGCTCTGACGCAATAAAATTGGCAGCATGCGAAATGTCGTCAGCTTTGACATCTAACATAACTATGGCTTCTCGGCGTCTACACCAGATTTCAGAGATTGAATTTGGTTCATCTTTTTACTGGGATGCCACTAAATTACTTTCTACAGATGAAACTGTTCGAAGATGGCTAATAGGAATTTCTGAAAATGAATATGCGCTTCGTTATCTAGAACATGTTGTTGGTCGTAAACATAACAAATATTTATTAATATTTAGAGCTTGGTTTTAGATAGATTTTAAGTGGGGATTTAAAAATGATTTGTTTTATTTATTTTTGTTTTGATTTGATTTATTAATTTAATAAATTTTCTTTATACTAAAATTTTATATTTTTGTTTCACATGTAACTTATATTTAGATTGTTATTTACAGATTGTGCAACTATTTTGGTGTATGATAGAAGATGGAGATGAAGAGGATTCTCAGTTGATTTATGAACTATCAGACGAAATCAGGCTAGAGAAAATGGTTAGACAACCATTGTGTGCACATCCTACTCGTGGTCGTCAACTTGTCTATGATTTAATCTATGGACATCCATTACAATGTCATTTTCTCTTAAGAATGCGGCCAGAGGTATTTCTTGATCTATGTGACAAGATAGAAAATCAATACAAGATGAAATCTTCACGAAATATGTCTGTGAAAGAGAGTGTTGCAATATTTTTGTACATCTGTGGTCACAATGCCACTCAGAGAAACGTCTTGAGAAGGTTTGGACACTCACAAGAGAGCATATTTAGAAATTTTCATGAAGTTCTTGATGTCATGGAACTTATGGCAATAGATATGTTTAAGCCGGATCCAACAAATCTCACTCAAGTCCATCGAAAGTTGCAGTCAGATAGACATTATGGATCAAACTTCAAAGGGTGTATAGGGGCAATGGATGGAACACATGTTCCTGTTGTGGTCTCGGGGCGATATCAACAGCGATACTGGAATAGAAAAAACCAATGCAGCATGAACATTCTAGGAATATGCAACTTAGACATGTTGTTCACATATGCATATGTTGGTGTGCCGGGGTCTGCTCATGACGCAAAGGTTCTTGCATTGGGTATGGTAGATCCTATTTTTTCGCATCCACCTATAGGTAAATACTATCTTGTTGGTTCAGGATATGCTTTACGTTGCAGATATCTGGCACCATATAGACAATCACGGTATCATCACGGTCAGTTTCAAAATCAAGCACCACCCAGCAATTTCAAAGAAAAATTTAATCGCATTCACTCTTCAATTCGATGTGTTATTGAAAGAACGTTTGGAGTGTGGAAAGGAAAATGGAGGATAATGCAAGATCGAGCAAGATATGACATTCAGACGACAAGAAAACTGGTGGCAGCAACAATGACACTGCATAACTTTCTACGAAAATCAAGTATACCAGTTCCTGATTTTGAAGCAAATTGGTGGCAACCATCAAATAGATGAAGAGATTGAAGACCATGAAGAAGCGCAAATGATCGATTCTCGACAATACATGGAAGGTTTTCGAGATGAGATTGCAATGAATTTATGGAATTCTCGTAGATGAATTTTATTATTATTATTTAAATGGTATTTTTCCATTGACTTTTATTTTAGATAGTTTTTATTTTATTTTGGATGAATTTAATAAATTGTTTTTTAATAATAAAAAATATTTTTTTTACAACTACAGTACATTTTTTCCAATCATGTTTTATTTAACAAAAGTACATTCAATAATTTACAGCTACAGTTATTATGACTACAGCAAAGATCTCTGCACAAAAATTTACGTTAGTAAATGTACAGCTACAGCCAATACGTTTACAGTACAACTCTTATAGTTCCAATACGTTTACAGTACAACTCTTATAGTTAAGTTTATTCTAAAAGGATGAATGGTTGGTTGATTGATCAAAAAACGTTGGGCTCTGTCATGTATCTAAATCAGTTTAGTTCTCCATATCTATGCAATTACCCTTCAGCTTGAGTGATATATGACACCTTGTCATGGTGGCCTTGTTACTTTTGTGTTTCTTCTGTAAAACTGATTTTTTGTACACTTATATCCTTTTCTCTATATACCCAAATTAAAGATGATTTTTCTTTCATCTCTGTTATACGTCACTATTCTTAGTATTCAAATTAAGGACAATGACGAATCTTTTTTTTTCCTTTCTCGTATTGAGCTATATCTTTACAATATTAGGGCGTGGATGGGACAGCGTAAATGTATCCATGTCTAATTTACAATGCAACACAACCATATGAAAAAGGATACTAAGCTCAATGTGAAACAAAAGCTAATTAAGGTGTCCAAGTTCTTAAGATGATTCAAAGATCTATCATAAAAAAAAACATAATTGTCGTCAGTGGTCCTTAGTTGATTACTAAGGACAAGACTTGCTTATTTAATAAGAGATAATCAAAAATGTTGTTCCATTCGCAGAAGAAATATAATTGGAATTGTATGGGAACTAAAACATTATGGAGTACCAAGACTTACATTTTAATAGATCAAAATAGCATGAATACTTGGTGATTGGTGATTTCCATGTGGCTACCCCCAAAGAACCTTGTTGGATTTGAACCAAAGTTGGATTAGACCTGAATGGAGTAGATCATACAACATGAAAGTCCACTTTTATGTGTTTATAATTCTCTCCCACAATGTGTAAGCGGTTACTAGAGTTCTTATATTTAGTGGGATGCACTATAACTTTATTCTGCCGATCGACCATGAAACTCATCCCACTACAAAACGCAAGAAACTGCTGTGAATAGTTTTGTTTCACTGTCACGAGTTTATTCCATGACATATCTCCGCTAACTTCAATCTTAGTTGCCATCCATACATCTATATCGAGTACCTCCTTATCTAGGGACGTGCCTGATACCAAGCCAATCAGGCATTGGCTTGGGGCCAATAAGTAATATGTATTTTGGGGGGCCAAAAGTAAACGAAGTTCTTTTCTAGTTCTTTTGGTAAAGCCAATCATAGTGTAGTTAAAATGTCTGGTTCGAACCATCTCCTTGCACATTTTTATATTTTACATTTTTATTAGATTATGGGCTACTTTTTTTCCTTTTGCTTCTGGGCCGGAAATTGTCGGGCATGGCCCTGTCCTTATCACGTGAAGAAGTTAACAAACAAAGTTTTTGGTCTTCTCTAGTCACTGATAAAGACAAAACATTATAAGAAAGAGGATCACCCGGAAGAGACACGCATCCAAACATCTCTGCTGAATAATCAAAACACTGTAAGGCAGAACTCTTCATCCCCGTTGGAGAATAAGTATAAGTAAGCCAATAAGTATTTCCATCCATAGACGTGCCCTGTCGCAAGTGCTCTGGAATGATGAACCAGTCTCTAGTCTCACCAACAACACTCCACGAATTAGATATAAAGTCATAGATTCCGACTTAGCTAGGCGTGGCGGCCGGTAATCATATCCTAAATGATATTGTACCCTCAAGATTTTGTACTCGTTGTTGCTTAAGGATTTACCGAGAGCGTAGATATCCACTCTTGTAATGTTTTAAGGGTTTGATAATCCTATTGGTTTCCCCTGAACATGGGTTCCAAACAGTTAACCCCTCCATGGTGGTGCATAGCAATAGGCCATCGCAGTGAAAGACTTCTTTCAAAGAAAAACTTGAAAGATGGTCACTGAGGCTGAACTGGGTTATTACATTTTCAACGTTGTTGTCGTGAATGCCGTGGAGATTAAGCCTAACTAAATAGAGCTTACGATAAATTAACATGACAAAAAGAGAGTTCTTCTCCGCAAGTCTCCCATATTTTTGTATGAGAGCATTCCACCCTATTGAGGTAGATCTGAATCGTGCGAGTGAAGCCTCCGGAACCCTAGAGAGTATCTCCACAACCAAATCCTCGGGAAGATATATTGGGTTTCCTCTCTTCTTCACTTTTTGTGTCATCAATGATTTTCTCCTTCTTTTCACCATCTTTAACAAGAATCTCCTCTTCAGCATCTTTAAGCATAGATTTTTCAGATAACTTGGAGATCAAAGCCGTACTTCAGAGTTTTCAGATAACTTCTCGACACCTATTGCAGTGTGTGTATGAAACTCCAGTGTTGTCTGTATGAAACTCGCCCATTTTAAAACGCTTCTATTGTGGGCTTGTGGGCCTGCGGTGCTATAAGTAGACTAACCGATATTGGGCTTTGATAAGAAACAGATTTTGCTGCATGATGTCTTGTTACTGGAGTAAGTGAATGTCTTCAATATTTGCAAGTTGACACTTACACAAACGGATTTCGAATTACATTATTTTGATGATAAAAAAATGTCTTGTGATATTACTATTCAAGTACAAAAGACAACTACTTGATAAAAAAAGCACAACTTTCTAATCACACACCATTTCTGTCAAGCAACCCAAAAAAGAAATCAGCTACTGTTTACAATATAGAACGCGGTAAAGAGGGTCTTAAAGGATGCATGTAGATGGGGTTTTTATCATTGTATTCAGGTTAAACTGGAAGATTTCGCCGAGGAGAACCATCTTATTGGTTTTAGAATGCTTCTATGTGGCGCCTCCAACAATGACAATGGAGTAGTTAGCCACTTTCCAAGCAAAATTTAATATGTAAATCTGAACACAGGTTCCAAACCACAACCGTCTGAGTGAGAGAGTACGCCATGTATATATATCGATCGACTTCTTCCTTGGAACTGGAATGAGGATCTTAATTTGAGGCGTAATCGATTTGTTAGATGGAGAACTCACCTTCTCTTCGATGCAGTAACCAATTCCACGTTCACTAAATAAACCCTAAAATTAGTGAATAAGAGACACTGCTTTGTATCATTAGGGCACCTGCAATCATGAATTTGGGGGACCCGTGCTTTTCAAGCGCTGAAAATTTTTATGGTTAAAATTTTATTTAATTGAGTTTCGTATTTATTTATCGTATGTTTTGGTATAAAATCAGTAATCCGAAATTTGTGGGAATGACTGTTTTGCATTAATTTTAGTTTCTATTTTTTTAGACATGGTTTTAGATTTTGGTTTTTGGTTTTTAATTTTTAAGTTTCTATTTTTGATTTTCAGCTTTTGGTAATGGTTTTTAGTTTTTAGATCTGTTGAGTTAGTTTGAACTTATATTAAAACAAACAATCTCAAATAATTGAACATCTAATTTAAAATTGAAAAGATGACAAAAAATTTTAAAAAAAATTGCAATAGTTTATTTTGTAAATAAACAAAAACAACAATATAACCTGCGTTTTCAGCTATTGGTTTTAATTTTTAGTTTATTAGATTTGTTTTTTGGTTTTTGGTTTTACTTTACATTTAATTTTTAAAAAAAATAATGAGTAAATTATTTAATAAAAATAAAGCAAACAGTATATTACGATTTCCAAAATATATTGGTTTCATATAATTAGTAGATTTTTATATTTATTAAAGAACTGTTAAGATATGAAACCTATCGGTTTCATATAATTAGTAAATTTCCATAATTCATATTTTGATGATATGTAAATATATGCTTATTAATCGTGTTGGTTTAATTTAATTAATACAATTCAATCAACTATATGTCATGACGTTTCCCGTTGCATGTGCTCTTAGTAGACTGCTTCTTATCTTTAAGATACATCACACACATAGTTGGAGAGGGTAAACACATAGAGGTGGGTCATCAAGTGATTACAGGTTTAATTTAGGGAAAACAAAAAAAGTGGGCAACGATGCTCTCAGGATACAACGATATAATCGGAGATCAGTTGGCAAAAATGGATTTTATTAACAAAGGATTGATTACAAAGAATTTACTTAAGATCCAAATGAAACAACAATGAGATCGATCTAAAAGAGAAATATAAGAGGTGGATGAGGTCGATCATTGTGTGTGTAAGTTCTAGGGTTTTCAACATGTCTTCCTCTCTCTACTCTTCCTCCTTGTATAGCTGATCCATTCCTGGTTTTCCCCAACATCCTCCACGATCTTTGGGTTGTCGGTTCGATATCGACGAGCTCGGAATGGACCGATCGGTTCGGTGACTTCGCATGGGCCTTGGCCCATCTCAATTCTAGCAGAAATTAAGTCCAAATTTGTCCCCCGATCTCTTTTCTGTACCAAAGAATAGGGATGGTTCGTTCGACTTTGATTGATGCGAGATGGTTCGATTTTGGCTGCGGTGAGACATGTGCGCCACGTGGCATATCCCCGTCGACGAACCGTTGGCGCGTGCGTCGATGCCTCTAACATCTATTTGTGCCGTACCCAAGGAAGAGCTAATCAATAATCCCTTATATATTTTAATGATATAGCTGTTTATCGGTGTAGGCGAGTGCCTTTAAATATTTGAGGGTTTCTTTTCTTTCCTCATCTTTTACTTTTAGTCTCTCTCTTTTCTCTGCAAACATTCAGACCTTCTCTTTCCTTTCGAAACAGAGATGTCTTCACTGTTTTCTTTCCCTCATCTTATGACTACTGCCGATCGGATCGAGGGTTTATAAAAGAAGCACGGCGTTGGTCTCGACGTTCTGCTTGAGCTTGCTTCTACGTTGGAGACTCCCAACGCTGTCCGTGACAGGTTTTGCGGGGTGTATCTCGCCTTTTTCGAGTTTTGCGGTCTCTCTTTTTCGATTCTGGGTCATATCCTTGACCTCGTGACCGAAATGGACATATATGTCACTCAGATGTGCCCGAACTTCTTAAGACATCTGTTGGCACTCGTGGTTAGAGCCCGCGAGGAGGTTTTGCGATTCGGCTAGAAGAGCTGCGTCATCTTTGTTTGTTAAAGAGGAACAGTCAGAGCCTTGAGACTTTTCTCATGTCTCCGCGAGCGGGTTGTCACGTCATTCAAGGGGTTCCTATCGCGACGAGGACTGGTGAGAAGGTTTTTTTGTTTTTAAAGTCGATTCATCGACGGTGGGGAATTTTAATTTCTCGCGGCTTCCTCGGAATTGGGCTGAAAACATCGGTAATTTCCTTGTTTTTCAAAGTTTTCTTGTTTCCATATTGATCGTTCTCAGTTTGATCACTATATTGATATAGATTATTTATCGAGGAGAACAAGTTCCCGTGAGTCTGAAAGGATTAGAACTCGAGGGAACGGAGCTAGTTTGGGACGGATTCGTTCTGGCGATGTGAGCGAAGCGCTCACCAAAGTTTTTCGCGAGGAGACCCGACTTCCTCGTGCTACGGCTCGGTCTGACGCTGATGATTCCGGAGGACCGCAGGTGGTGGTTCAGCTGAGTTCTGGGAGTGTGACTGATTCGGAGGGGCGTGATCGTCCTCCAAAAGGGCAAAGACGTCTGGAAACGATGTTATGTCTGGTCTTGTGGGTGATGTTACGATCTCGAAACCGTTAGATTGGCAATTTTTTCATGCCAAGGATTGTCCGATCACGGAGGATCCCGATAGTGTCGCTCACTTGGTTAGGCATTTCAAACCGGCTGGGTGCCCGCTTCCTTCGTTTCGAATATGACCGAGCATAAAGTGTATGTCAAGATGGTTGTCAAGATGGTTGTGGCTCATGCCAAGGTTAGTCGTTTTGTTCTTTGATCATTTGGTCTTTCGCTTTTTCGTGCTCACAACTCACAATGTCCTTTCAGGCCATGGAGGCGAACAACGAGTTCGTAGCCACTCTGGAGAAGTGTTTGCAAGACATTCCTCGGGCTGATGAGCTCAACGAGGTTAATAAGGTTTTTTGGGAGCTAAATCTCAGTTTGAAGATGCTCAAGATAGGGAGCGTGCTAACGTGGTTCAGTTGACGGTGACCGAGAAGCTGGGAAATCAAGCTGCTTCCCTCGAGGCTCGTCTTTGGGTTGTTGGGAACGAGAGGAATGCGGCTTTAGAGTAGGTTTCCTTGATGGAGATGTAGGTCGAGTCTCTGACGTCGAAACACGTGATGAGCTCCGCCAGGCGACTTATGATGCAAAGAAGGCTTTGGCCGATAGCTATCGGGACGTATTGATGTCTTCAAAGGAAAAGTGGGAGAAAAACAACAATCTTCTTGCTTCTGACGAGTTGTAACAACTTCGTGCTAAAGAGGTTGAGTTGGGGGCCGAGCTCGATGCTGCTGCGGTGTCGGATTTCTCGGTTGGGAGGTTGGATCTTCCCCAGATCTCTGAAGATTTGCAGGATGATTTCTTCTCCAAGGTCGCTTCTGGCAACACTGATTGTGGTACTCATTCCAAGTGTGAGGAAGGTCGATTTGAAGATGGCGAGTTTGACGTCGAAGAGTAGTTTCTTATTGATTTGTTTTTATTTTTTGTAATGTTTCTTCTTTTCTATTTGGAATTAAATAATAAAGGTCGAGTCTTCGTTGATTTGAATTGCATTTGCGAGTTTCGGTTTTGTTTCGGCATCCGGTTCCTTATTGGGGTCGCGGATCAACTTCGGTTGATACCGTATTGATAGATTGTGAAGTAAAATTACAAACTGAAGCCCCGTTCTTTGGTGGGCCCGTAATTTTTTTGGAAGAATTGATCAGGGTCTACTCATGCAATTAAGTCAAAAGTTTTTTAGGGGAGAATATATATCTTTTATTTGCTTTCGTATGGCTTTTGTTCATTTAAATTGTTTTACAAGTCGTGTACGATTTATGAATCAATATTGAAGGAAGGATTCTAGAGTGATGAAACTTTTATAGTCAGACCTCATTCAACGGATTGGTGTTAGATGGTGACTGAACTGGATTCGTGAGTTGCCTACGTACCCTAGTCAAGGGATCAAATCTTAACGTAGTTCGATTGTTTCCCCTGTGGGCAGGTTCGTGTTGTCGGTTTTCTCGTGTAGTTACGTAGGGTTATAAGTTTGTATGGTAAGTTTAAATGGTATTATGGACTTGGCTCGAAGTCTTTAAAGCTTGCGAGATAGCAAGTTCTGGAATTCCTTTGGCTTCCTCTTATTGTTTATATTCATGTCGGTATTGGAAATTTTAGACATTGGTGGTAGGTTGAGGGTACTGCCTTCATGTTGTATAGCCAAGGTCTTCCCAATATGGCGTTAAACAGAGTAGGTCGATATATGATGACGAACTCAACGATCTTTCTTACGTTTCCAGCTGTCACGGCGAGCTCGATGGACCCAACGAATAGGTGGTTTCCCCGGCAAAAAGGATAAGTGGAGTCTTCTCTTGCTTAAGGAGGGTTTTGGTCAGTCTCATCCTTTTGAATGCGTCATAGAAGAGGGCGTCTGCGGAGCTTCCGGTGTCGATCATGATCCGGGATAATTCGCATCCTCTGACATCGAGGCGTACGACGAGAGCGTCATCGTGTGGTTTGTCGAGGTTGACGGTTTCGTTTTCGTCGAATGTGATTTCGTGATCGGGACCTGATAGAGGCTCACGTGTTCCCGTGCTACTCTCTGCTCTTCGTTGGTGTGCCTTGATGAATTGACAGAGTTGCGAAATTTCGATCCTCCGTAGATGAAGTCGATCTGTTTTATCTTTCTCTTATGGAGAGGTAGATAGTACCATTTCTTGATCAGGGTAGGTTGGTAGTGTCTTTTCCCCTCAGACAGGTTAGGTTTTAGTAAATGTCGGCTGTATTTCTTTTTGGAGATCGGTTTCTCCATGAGTTGTCAAATTTTGCTGATTTTGTTGCTCTTTTGCTCCGTGTTCTTTCTGAATTGCCGTCGTGTGACCTGTTGAATTGGGGCGAATGTTCCTCGTAGGTTTCTTTCGGATCTTGGATCGTTATTGTGAGGTAGATTTGTATCACTTCTGACTTCTACTTCGCAAAGGTCTCTTGCTCGAATCCCTACAGGATCATGTCGACCCTCTTTTTGGGAGCTTGTGGTTGCGACTCCGGTGACTCGGGTCGACCTCCCTGCTTCTTTTGGACTTCCCTTTATCTTTGGGAGTTGCGGGTGTTTCTTCGTCTTCAGCGACCTCTCCATTTTCCTTTTTTTCTTCCTTGTTTAGGTTCACGGCACGACATTCTTCGGTTGAATGTCCCTTTCGTTTATGCAAGGTACATAACTTGTTGGGATCAAAGATCGATTTTTTGTTTGGGGATGAGTCTATAGCAAAGGAGTGTTATCCCCGAGTGGTAGGCTCTTTTGCAGCGTTTGGCTTTTTGGGTGTCCCGTTTTTGTTCGCGTTGTACTGTCCTTTGAGGGCTGCAATCTCTTCTTCGAGAGTCGCGAAGTAAGATGCGCGGTGCAACGCGTCGTCTAAGGTCGCGGGGGATCTAACCGTCATTTCTTCTATGAACTTAGAGGAGAACCAGACTCCTAGCACCGCGAGGGCGACAATTTTGTATAGGTTGGAGATCTTAGACTTAAGTTCTTTGAGCTTGTTTATGTACGTTTTCTGCTGTTCGAAAATGGCTTGTTTGAGGTTCCAGATTTTGGCCTCGGTAGCTCAGGTCTCTATAAAGACTGAGTATTGTTTCAGGAAGGCCGAGACTAACTGATCAAAGTTATCGATCGAGTTTCCTTCTAGTCCAGCGAACCACTCTAAAGCGAATCCGGTCAGGTTTTCAGCGAAGAAGTGGCAGTATCCGGCTTCTCTCTCCTGGTCGGTTAAATGTGCCCTCGACACGGCAATTGGAAAGCTCGCACGTGGGTTTTGGGATCGGAGTTTCCCGAATATTAAGGAACTTGATTTTCCCGATGTGATGCAATCTCACGCTGGTTATTTGAGGCGTGAATGGAGTCTTTCGAGTTTCCTCGATGACTTGATCTATGTCGGGAGCTGATCTCGTTGCTAAGTGTACAATAGCATGGATCCTTCTGAGTTCGGCGTCGTTTCTCTCCACGTAACTCTGGAGAGCATCTGTTCTGCAACTGGATCATTGGTTGTCCTGCCGCGTGTCATCTTGTGTCGTTTCGTAGGGAGCACGTTCTTGGGCATAGTCCCTCGTCGGGGCGTACCCGGTTCGGAGAGGCATGCTCGTTCTTTGGGACGGCTGATCATCTCAGGTCAAGTATCGAGGTGGAGATGTATGTGTCCTGGTTACTTCTTGGGTTCCTATCAATCCATTCGTTGTGGGAGTCAATGTGGTTCGGAAATTCCGTGATCCGATTCCAGCCTCATCGAGACCACTGTCATTAAGACTTCGGTAGATTGCCCCATTCGGCGGAGTTTGTCGCAAGCTCTCTCCTGCATACCATCCTGATCTCGCGCTTGCGAGATCGGGTGAGGCGAAGGTAGTCCGAGGAGGGATTGGTGGCCGGAGAGACGGATCGGACTCCTGTCGGGCTCGCTCCGCGAAGCTGGCCCTATATTAGGCGAGTTTGTTTCCGCTGGCTCCAAACGGTTCACGATGACTCGATGAGCGACCTCTTCTCGAGTTCTGGCCAGATTAATCGGAGAGATCGGTCTCGCTGGCTGGACCGGATCATCGGCAGGCATCGAGGCTCGATTCCAAACCCGTGATCCGGATCGATCGGGAATCGTTGTCCTGTCGGAAGCTGGGATGGTTGGTGGAGTTCGCTGGTCTGGGGTCGTACCAATAGGTCCCGTGTACTTCGGATCCAAGGGGAGTTCCCGTGGGATTGGTGGCGGTTTTTCTCGATCGGAGGTTCTTATTGGATTGGATGGGATCCATAATCGTGCTTAGAAATCCTAGATCGGGTTCTTTGCATGGGCGTTTTTCGGTTATCTTCCCACAGTCGGCGCCAAAATGTAGATTCTAAAATCTACACTAAGTATTTAATAGTGATTATGGGTTTAATCTATGGAAAACAAAAGAAGTGGGCAACGATGCTCTCATAACACAATGATATAATTGGAGATCAGTTGACAAAAATGGACTTTATTAACAAAAGATTGATCAAAAAAAGTTTATTTAAGATCCAAATGAAACAACAATGAGATTGATCTAAAATAGAAATATGAGAGGCGGATGAGGTCGATCTTTGTGTGTGTAAGTTCTATGGTTTTCAACGTGTTTTCCTCTCTCTACTCTTCCTCCTTTTATAGCCGATCCGTTCCTGATTTTTCTCAACGTCTTACACGATCTTCGGGTTGTTGGTTTGACATCGACGAGCTCGGAATGGGCCGATCGGTTCGGTAACTTCGCATGGGTCTTGGCCGATCTCAGTCTCTAGCAGAAATTGGATCCAACAGTATGTATATAAATCACTGTAAGATTTTTATTGGATTGGTAATCCTACTGGTTTCCCCTGAATATGGATTCCAAACAACCAGTTTTTCGCGCATGGTGGTGCATAGCAATAGGCCGTCGCAGTGAAAGACTTTGCTTATATCCACTTTGGTAAGGTCACAGAGGCTGAACTGACTTGTTATCTTTTCAACGTTGTTTTCGTGAATGCCGAGGAGATCAAGCCTAGCTAAATAGACCTTACCATGTTAAGCAATCAAACTAGATCCAAGCTTCACGCAAGCTTCTTAGCTTAATTCCAGATTAGGTTTAGATAAGATTAGGTTGATTTTAACTAGGTGATTGAAACTAACTTGCTCAAGAAGAAAACAACACACGATATGTTTACCCGGTGTTCACCTCTTCTTCCGATTTGGAAGAGAGCTATATATCACCGGGGAGAGATCAAGTCTCTCAATCCACTATAATCGATTTGATTACAATGGTGGTATCTCTGCTTAATACCGCTTGTGTTCTTTTGCAGATACTACAAAAGGTTACACAAAGCCACTACCGGAGAGGAATACGAAAGCGACTACGACGGAGATGATTCTCTTTCAAGCTCTGATAACTTCGAAGACAACGGTGGCTCGTAGGATGAACGGGAGAAAGCTAAGCGGCTTCAAGAGCTATGATCACGTCCTGGATCTCTCTATCTTAGCCACACTCTCTCCTTCCAGCTTCCGTATTTCCTCCTTTCTCTTTGCTCTGATCTCGAACTCTTATTTCGCTACTCCTTTGTTTCTCTGTTTTATAACGCGTGAAGAAGACGAAGGTTGTTAAGGCGGGTCCCGCTTGTAACTGCCTCTAAACGCTTCCGTTTAATGTATTGGGTAATTAAGTTCTTAGCCCAATTTATATTATCATAACGAAGCCCAAAATAAGCCCAAGGAACTCGGTTGACCAAAACGTCACCGTTCCTCACAAATCCCCACCTTGACGATTAGGTCAAGACAGACCAAACCTTCCACCGCCGAAGACCAAAACCTCTGCCTCTGAGAAAACCTCATCCACCTCCAGTGAAACCAGAGAGCCCAGAAACACAAACCATCCAAAGTCCAAAACACCTTATCTTCCCGAGAGAAACGACGAGATCTCCAACCCTTACACTGCCAGATCACTTCCAAATAACAGATAACCCCAAAACTCCTCAAGAACCGAGACCAGAAGAACTGACGAAACTGACCCCTCAGATTCCAGATGAACCTGAACTAGAAGAGACTCCGCTGCAATACTGTAAGTAACTTTGAACACGCTTCCGCTGATTAATGATTCCAAGATCTCGACTTTCAATCTGAAAAATACACTCACTGACTGTGACAAGTATTACAGATGAAACCCACTTGAGCCTCTTCG
>JABAYD010030149.1:0-17195 GCA_014822095.1 Diplotaxis tenuifolia | reverse complement strand
ACCAAGGTCCACGAGAACGTAAGCCCATCAAGGCTCAGATAAATTAGGGCGAACAACGGGACAAAGGCCTATAAAAGGGAAGGAGGCAACAGCGAGTAAAGGGATAGACTTTCTACACACATACTGAGTGGCTAGATGTAGGGTTTCCATCCAACTTTAGATCTCATCTCTTGTTCAGTAGTATAAGCTCTCTTGTTCGACCCATTCATTTCTTACATTGTTCTTAACCATATTCACCTCAAACAGCTAGCATGATCTATGGGTACAAAAACGTTTGCTGGATGAACTGAATTAAAAACTTGTGAAAAATCACCTTGTAACTTGTTTCGCTGTTAATGACAAAGAACTTGTTAATCTTATAGATTACACGAGCCTTTAAATCCTCTCTATAGCATACTATTCGATTAGCTGGTATGCAAGCATGGATTGTTGTTCTCTTTAAATATTTTGAGTTAAACAACATTAATATAAATTTTAGATTGATACTATCTAAATAAAATTTTCATATCTTTTGATCAATAAGTAATAGCTCGAAACCTCTTAGGAAACCGGTCTTTTTGATGTTACGTTATTCCCAAAAGTGAATCATTCTAACAAGAATTTCATTCTTATTAAAACCGTTTTTAAGATCATCGAAAACCAAAGAAGAATTCAAAGCAACACCATTATATTAAAATCTATTTTCTCTTTCCAATATCTCTCTGTTTCTCACAGAAAACTTTAGACAATTATTTATAGTAACCCAGCATTTCATATATGCGAAAGTTCCTTCTTTTAAGTTTGTAAATCCAAACATTTAAATTTGGAAAAAAATGTTGAACAAATCCTCAACTTTCGGAATTGAACCATTATAATCTCCAACTTTCAAAATGGTCTGAAAAATCACAATTTTTTGTTGACTTTCTAATAATTTATATTTTTTGTTAGAAATCTTGACATTTTAAAACCTAATAATTTATATTAATAATTTGCTTTATTCTTTTTTATGTTATCTAATAGCAAACCATCTTTCTTGATGTTACGTGCTTCCCAAAAGTGAATCATTCTAGCAAGAACTTCATTCCTATTAAAACCTTTATTAAGATCATCGAAAACTAAAGAAGAAGTCAAAGCAACCATTGTATCAATATATCTTTTTTATTTTCAATATATCTATGTTTTTCAAAGAAAACGTTAGACAATTATTTATATTGAACCAATACTTCAGATATTAGAAAGTTTTTTCTTTTAAATTTGGAAATTCTAACATTTAAATTTGGAAATCTTGACACTTTCAAAACTAATAATATTAATAATTTGCTTTATTCTATTTTATGTTAATATATAGAAATTTGAAAATTCAAATATTTAAATTTGGAAAATTTGATATTTTAAAAACTAATAATTTTTTTTACAAAACAAACAGACTCATATTGATTCTGCGAACCAAATTGGTAGCTATGTATCCATGTGAACGACGAAGGACGATTGTTTCCTGGAACTGCGTGCTAGACTAATTGTTGAGCGTTCTTGATACATAGATAATTGTTGAGCTATTGAAACTCCCTCTCAGCGTTTTGATATCCTCTAGATAATTTGTATATGCTGGCCATTCTTCTGGTTCCGAAACCATCTTCACCAATTGAGAACAATCCGTTGCAAAAGTGACATGATATTGACGTAAATTCTTCATAATTACCATTGCCCAAATAAGTGCTTCTACATCAGAATGAAAAGGTGATAGGCTGGCTCGAACATTTCTTGCTCCCATCAAATCCACATATCCCTCGAGTGTACCATACCAACCTTGACCTGCGAAAGCCTCCTTATCTTTCCAGGAACCATCTATATAACATCAGCGCCCTGGTAATGCAGGTAAAGTCATAGCTTCTCCTTGTTGTAGTGCGGTCTGAGTTTTTGCCATTTGAGCCTCCATCCAAAGGATTGACTCTGTCTCTGCCAGTTTAAGAGTGTCCATGGGGTCAACGTCCAAATTACTAAAAGTCTTCTTATTTTTCCCTTTCCAAATATACCACAATATCCATAAGAACTGGTGATCATCAATTTTAGGGAAAACCCGCCAAAACAGATGATCCATGTTCGTAAGAAGAGAGCCCGTTGGAAAACAAGTCGGGTTGAATGGTATCTTTGATAATGCCCAGACTTGACGTGCTGGTGGGCATTCAAAGAAGACATGATTGACCAATTCCTCTGCAACTCCACACTTGTCACAACCTATATCACCATGCATCCCTCTTGTTTTTAGATTTTTCTTGACAGCAATACAACCCGATAACAGTTGCCATAGAAAATGTTTCATCTTAGAAGGACACCGTAGCTTTCAGCAAAAATCTTTCAATAGATTTAATGTGGGCCCCTGCACTTCGGAGGTTTTCCTTTGTATGGATACACCTGTTCAACCTGATATACTAACTTAACTGTGTATCTTCCATTTCGCGTAAAATGCCATCCATTCATATCCTCCATATGGACTCTGTAAGAGGTATACTCTCAATGATTTTCACATCTGAGGGTCCACTAAATCTCGAATAACCTGCATATTCCAACTTGGCATATCAGTATTGATAAGAGAAGCCACTGTGAAATCCGGATATAAGTCATGTTGGTTTTATTTGCTGGTCTCGGGCGAGTGGTTGGCAACCATGGATCATTCCATATCAAGATGGATGATCCTGATCTCACCCGTTTGATTATTCCTTTGCTAACCAGAGATCTAGCAGATGTTATACTTCTCCAGCCATACTACGGAGAGTATGAACAAATCGGTTCTAAGGGTGAGGCATTCTGATAATACCGATCCTTAAAAACACGAGAAAACAAGGTATTTGGTTTCTCTATTAGGCACCATAACTGCTTACCAAGCATTGCCGGATTAAAATCCTCCAGATCCTTGAAACCCAACTCTCCTTCTTCTTTATCTATGCACAATTTATCTCATGACTTCCAATGCATCCCTCTTGTACTACCCCCTGGGCTCCACCAAAATTGTGCCACTGCACTCGTCAATTTCTTAATAGTTGCTTCCGGTAACCTATAACAGGGCATCACATAGTTTGGTAAAGCTGTAACAACAGATTTGATGAACACTTCTTTTCCCCCTTTTGTGAAAAATCGGAAAGTCCACTCATTAACCCTTTTGTTTAGTCTTTCCTGCACAAACCCAAACACATGTACCTTGATCCGTTCAAACACTCTAGAAGTCCCAAATATGATCTCATACCCCCTATATTCTGAATACCTAGAATATCTCTTAATTATTGTCTATATTCTTCTCCAATCTTATGCCCAAATTGAATTGAAAACTTTTCGAAGTTTATCAATTGACCTGAAACAGTTTTGTATTCCTTGAGAATTGTGAGAATAGTTTGACACTCCTCCATTTGCGCCTTGCAGAAAAAAAGACTATCATCCGCAAAAAGAAGATGGGAAATCTTTGGACACGCTCTAGCGACCTTCATCCATATTAACTTTTTTTGTCGTTCTGCCTTTTTAACATTTGTAGTTAAGGCCTCCGTACACAGAATAAATAAATAGGGAGACAAAGGGTCTCCCTGTCTTAAACCTCTTTGTGGTATGATGGATCCCCGAGGTTGACCGTTTATCAAAACCCGATACTGGACGGACGATATACACTCTATCATAAGCTTTATCCAATGGGGGTCGAAGCCCATCTTCTGGAGTAAAACTTGTATAAAGTCTCATTCAACCCTATCATACGCTTTGTTCATATCCATTTTGATCACCATAAACTTTCCTTGACAAGCCTTTTTATCTCTAAAGCCATGAAACATCTCCTGAGAAATTAGTATATTATCTGAGATTAATCTCCCTGGGATTGAGTTTCCGAAATAAGTCTGGGCAAACAGCTCTTTAACCGTTGGCACAAAACCTTGAAATAATCTTATAACCGACATTACACAGACTTATCGGTCTAAGTTCTGTCATCCTTGTAGGCTGCTCTTTTTTAGGAATCATGAAAATATGAGTAATGTTTAACCGAGCATCGAGCACTCCTGTAGCCAAAAAATCATTCACCATAGCCACCAAATCATATTTAATAACATGCCAAGAATGTGGAAGAACAGTGTTGTCATTCCGTCCGACCCTGACGCTTTTTATGGGTGCATCATAAATAACGCATGTCTAACCTCCTCCTCCGTCGGAGTCCGTAGCAGCATTTGGTTCATTTGATCTGTAATGGTGCATGGAACCTCCTCCAGAAAATTATCAAACTCCGATGGTAAAGTAGTAGTGAAAAAATTCTCAAAATAGTCTACGACTACTTTGTCCACCATGTTTTCCTTCGTTATCCAATTTCCACTCTCATCATGCAGCCCCACTATTCTATTACGCACTCGCCTTTGTTTGGTTAAAGCATGATAAAATTTGGTATTAAGATCACCTGATGAGTACCACATATTACGGCTCTTCTTATGCCAATAATCTTCTTCATCCTTATATGTGTCCTGCAATTTCCTAGAAACATCCAAGATGTCCTCCTGCGACCTGTTATTATCCATCTGGACTTCCTCCAACGTTTTTTGAAGTTCTTGTATTTTGTCTTTTCCATATGGTGAGTTATTTTTCCTCCACTTTGCTATCTCATGCCAACAATTACTAATTTTAGTAACTAGATCAACTGCCTGACCGTTCTGGTCCTCTGTCCATCCAGTAACAATTGATTCCATAAGACCGTCATGTCCGAGCCATCGTTTATCAAATCTAAATCGTCTCTCTTTTTATTGACCTTGTGTTTGACATTCTTCATTCGCTAAAGCACGGTCCAATCTACATCGGATCATCACGGCCCCTTTCCCTTTTCCACGATGCGCTTCCCAAGACATTTTATTTCCACGAGCAGGGAATTCAAGTAAGCTACTATGCCGAATCATGTTATTAAAAGGTACAAAAGAAGCCAGACTTCTGACCACTCCGCCTTCATTTTCATGATTTCCAATAATCTCATTCAAATCAGCAATAATAAACCAAAGTTCAGAT
Organism: Diplotaxis tenuifolia; assembly: GCA_014822095.1. NCBI lineage: Eukaryota > Viridiplantae > Streptophyta > Magnoliopsida > Brassicales > Brassicaceae > Diplotaxis > Diplotaxis tenuifolia. The sequence continues at coordinate 12,197 of JABAYD010030149.1, read as the reverse complement.
CTTGCTAAACTATATCTAGTTAATATTTCTTACACTTGATCTCGTAACTTTTGTACCGGATCTCCATACACAAAGGTTAAAAACACTTTTTCCCCATAGCCACTGATTCCAAGGCAATCATTCTATTGCTTGAAAAAACAACATTTATCTGATAGTCATTATTATAGAACAGAGCAAAACCTCCACTTCTTCTAAATGGGTCTACCGTTACCAAATTTTCATAACCAAAATGTGACTAAAAACCTTATACAAACTCAAACTCTAGTTTTGTTTTCGATAAAATAAAAAAATCTGGTTTATGTTTGTGTTATATTTCCCAAAGATAACTAATCGTCCATTTACTTTTCATTAGTAAAAACTCCGTAGAGTCCATGAAGCCTGAGAATGATGAATCCCAATGCGTGATATAAACTAACAATCCTAAATAACACCAATCTTTAAACCGTTACCAAACCGCCATACGCCTTCAATTATGCATGGTATCAGCCACGTTTGATTCATAATCAAATTTTCATAAGGCCCGTGCATAAAACGACGGCCCATGCATAACTCCATGTCTTTTCTATTTAAAATATGTGTATGATTAATACAAAAATCTTGATTTTCCATTCCATCTCTAATCCATGACACCAAAAAGCAAACATCATAAGAACAAACCCAATATTTATCCTCCCAGAAATTCTTACTAACCAGCTGACGCACCATGACTTCTCATTCCTCCCTTGCACAATCACCAAATCATGTGTGTTCCCAATGATAAAAATATTACATGTCTGTGATGCCATGAAAAAGAAGCTCAAAACCTTCACCAACTCCAAGCCTATTTTCTGCAACTGGTTTAAAGAGACCAGTCGCAGAGATTGAAACTTTTCCGCGTGAACGTACGACTCGATCATGAGCCACATCCAAGTACCAAAATACCACGTGACACCATTTATCCTGTCTTGACTCCCATAAAGTCCAAAACATCTAAGTAAATCTGCATCAGTAATCAATATCCAAAAGATTAAAAATGTTAACATAAAATATGCGGAATCACTATGAACGAGACATATAAGCGTTTTAACCCAATCATGATACAAGAAAGATGCCTCTTCATGAGGACCCTGAGTCCATCGTATTAACCCCATATCATTCAAAATATACCCCACACCCATTACAGTAACCATTACAACTTGGCCAAATTGGCGCCTCTCCATATTCTGGTCTAATGAAACCACTATAATCCAACTTAAAGGCGCAAGAAGCCATCCTCGAGCTCGTGAGAATTTTCGTATATCTTTGTACCAATAAGCATCATGCCGAAAAAATTGTGCATATAAATAGTAAAACTTGATTCTTAAGCTATATCGTGTCCAAGCAAAACAGAACACGACACTTCCAAAAGCAGCATTGAGAACACGAAACTTACACCAGCCATAACTGAAAATTATTAAGAGAGATACACTTATGAACCCGTTGGACCACAACCAAGCTTGCTCTCTTTTGCTTGTGTCCTTCACTAAACCTTTAGTTGGACAACGAGTTTGAAGAGTCCTTGTCATCAACGAATACGTGATCAGCAGCACTGGACCTTTCCTGCCTGATCCATCCAAATCTCCTCTCTTCCAACCTACAAACCGTAAACCTCGACGGATAAAATCCAGTGACCCAAATCTCGATCTAAGACCAAAATTTTCCCTATCCTCCGCATCCCCTGTAGCGTCTCCTCTTGGAAAACTGAAAATTACCACCTCCGATCCGTCTAAGAGATTATCGCAACCCCTCAAATCACCTAACCAGATCTCCCGAGGTTGATTAAACCAACCAAATCCCTCACTTACCCGAGAATTCTCCTCATCTTCCCTATAGCATAGAACCCTCAGTCCACCCTCTTGAAACCTTCCCAGATCTGTAACTCGCCGCTATGAAAAAAATCATCATAGAGCCCTAGAAATCGCCTTCGCCAAAAAAATTGCCATCCGCCCGTTTTTAATATTAAAAATAAAAAAAACTAATAATTTATATTAATAGTTTACTTTATTCTATTTCTTATCTTAATATACACAAATTTGGAAATTCTTACATTTAAATTTGTAAATTTTGACATTTTAAAACTAATAATTTATATATGTTTTTATTTTTGATTTTCCATCTTTATATAACAGTTGACATTTTTAATAATTTTTTTTCTATTTTTTATGTTAATATACATAAATTAAGAAATTATAATATTTAAATTTAGAAATCTTGACATTTTAAAATTAATAATTTATATACGTTTTAATTTTTGATTTTTCATTTTCTATAACAATTGACATTTTAAACTAATTTTAAAATTTTAAAATTTATTTTTTACTGTTTAAATTATACTTCCCTCTGTTTCATTATAAGTGTTACTTAACAGCTGTGCACACGGATTAATTTTACATATTTCTTATATAAAAACACAGTTATCCATACACCTGACCATATTTTAACCAATAGAAAAATAAATTACATAATAAAACTAATAAATTTTGTATTGAAAACCGAAAACGACCCTTATTTTGTAACGAAAAAAATTCTCTACAACGATACTTAATATGAAATGGAAGGAGTGTATGAAATATTAAATTATTTTTAATATAATTTGGAAACATTAATATTTTCTAAAAATAGTAAACTAATATAATGATGTGTCATTATATGATTAAAGGACTTAAATCTTACGTGGACGCTTTTAATGGCTTATAACCTCAAATTCTATATAATATAGATGAATAAAAGTTTTTAGAAAAAGGAAATTTGCTAATTTTTTGTCCTTTTATTTGCTAAAAAAAAAAAATTTGCCAAGGGACAAAAAAATTTAGAGCTAATTTGCTTAAAAACAAGGGAAGATAGGGAAATTAGGTGGATGCTAGATACAGTGAAAAATAAGATTAGGTGGATTGGGTTGGGCGGGTTGGCGAAGTTAAAAAAAAAACAATATTAATCATTTTAATTGTCCACTAGATTAGAACTTCCTGAAAGTAGTGACGTAAGCTTACTAGCTGGTACCATAATTTTTTTTTTTTTACATAAATTTATTTAGATGCTAAAATTGAAAAATATGATGAAGATAATAGTGCCTTCGGTAGAAATCATGGAAAAAAATGCCACTTCAACTTGCAAAAACGCGTGTAATGGCCAAATTTTCGTAATAGTGGGTATATTGATATACCAAGTACTTGACCATCTTATAGCCACGGCATATAAGTTTTTTAAGATATAAATAGGTCTTTAGTCCGTATATACGGATCTAATCCTTAGTTTATGTTTTATTAATTCAAAAATTAACTTAATAAGTTATTATTTATGTTTTTTTTAAAACTTAAATCAAACATCAAATTAATTATAAATAACAAAATTCGCATATCAAACATATTTTTAAAAATATATTTTTAAGATAACAATTTTATACATTAGAATCATCTTATTTTCTAAAAATATATTATTATTAATATACATTCGTTTTAATAAATTATTAAAACATGACAAATAAATAAAACTACAACTTATAGAAATTAAAAAATCATCAAATTCTTGAATTTTATTGTAGAAAATATATTTCAAGAAAACAACACAATACATAAGAATTATCTTATTAGTAATATAAATTTATTTGATTATATATAAAATTATGAAAAGCCTAAAAATAACCAAAATTTCCTAAAATCATGAAGAAGTTGAAAAAACTAAAATTATTAAAAACATGTCAAATAAACAAAATTAGCTAAAATCATAGAGAAATTGACAAATCAACAAATTCTTAGATTTTTAATAGAATTTTAACTATATAATAATTTATATAAAATTATTAAAATCTTAACAAATTATTATCTAAAATCATGAAAAAGGTAAAAAAATATTAAAAATATGTTAAATAAGAAAAATTACCTAAAATCATGGATCATGTGACAAATCAGCAAATTCTAAAATAATAGTATAGATTATCTTATTTTAAATAAAAATATACTTTTATTAATAGAAATTTTTTTATATAATAAATTATATATAAAATTACTAAAAATATGAAAATAAGTAAAATCACCTAAAATCATGAAAAATACACAAATGAGTAAATTATTATATTATTCATATAAATTTATTTTTATATAATAAATTATATATGAAATTATTAGAAATATGATTCATACGCAATATTAGCTAAAATCATGGAGCATGTGACAAATCAGAAAAATCACTCATAAATAACAATATAGATTATTATGTTTTAGAGTCTTATTAGAGTATTTACAGGTTCAGATACGTTCTAGAGAAATATGGTGATTTTGGTGTTTTTTGGAGCTTGTTGAATGCAGAGCTGCACAGACGTGCCATATGTTTAGCTATGGACTGAGACCTTCCCACCATTAAATTGTATCCATCGTTTGACACGAGATATAGCTTTGAGTTAGATTTCGAATGCCACCGGTTTGAGGTCAATCAGCATCTTGTAGCAGGAGTTATGTCTGTTTTACTGATGAATAGTATGTCTGCCTCGCGAGTGGAAGCTGCTGAGAAGATAAAGGAAAATCGATCGATCGACACAGCACACTGCATATTGATCGATATTTATTCCATAATGCGGGCCGAGTATATTTGAAAACCGACTTAAGCCCAGAAGCCACACAAGTTATCAGAATGCCATAGGACGACCATAAACCCTATTGATGTACTTTCTAACCCATTGTTGACGACTAAGTTTTCTTTTATTCATTGTTCTTAGTTATAAGAGAGAAAAGAGGAGCTCTAAAAGAGTCCTCCTGGAACTCCTTTGGTTTCTTTACTGTTTTCATATTTAATATATTTATTATATTCATGTATTCTTTCTTCATGTCTGAGTAGATCCACCTGTTAGGTTTATGGTTTAAATAGGTTAAGGGGATTAGCCCCAACTATAGGATTGCTAGTTGTGATATTCATTGATAGGATGTTCTTAATGCTTGTATTCTAGGATTGCTACCTAGAAACCTGATCTTAGGATTTGCTAGAGATAGTGTCCTGAACTAATTCTATTAAGCTAAGATTTGTTAGGTTATAGCGAAAGCAATAGTCTAAGGGTCTTGGTGAGCATTGTTCAACCCGCGCATAAAGCTTAACTAGAGTCGCGTCGATCGATATCCCGAAAGGTGAATTGATCGACAGAGTGAAAGGTGTATCGATCGTTATTCCTATAGAATAATAGTTCGACACTGCTATTGATCGAATATACTTGTTTGGGTCATTAGATCTACTTAATAGACATATTTCAATCATGCGAAAACTGATGAATTTGTTATCAAGTTGGTGAGCTCTTTAATATCATATAGTATAGGCTTATACTTCATCTTCTTCATCCTTCACTGTCGCGCCCGCCCTACCGAAAAACAAATTCAATTAGATGTACAAAAGAAACTGGATTGTGACCTGATATAATGTATTACAATTACAGTTTAGACTAATCTTTTCACGGTTGAGGAATAGAACTCCAATTTTCGCTTCCTTCCATCACTGAAGTTTTGAGGCCTCCTCGATCTCTCATGTTCCAGTTTGTGACCCGATATAATGTATTACAATTACAGTTTAGAAAACGAAAGGGACGATATGCTTCCACGCGCAAACTGAGGGGAGTTAAATGGGAAATTATTGGCATATTATGTATCATAACATAACTATTGAGTTACTATAGCTATTGGCTTAACTTTTCTCGAAGAAATGGTTATACACCCAAATTTTTCTTTTTTTGGCAAAAAAAAACAATTTACATGCTCAATAACATAAGGGGCAATTTTCCAAATAACCATAGCAGATTCCAAAATTATGAATATAGCCATAAGGAGTATGATGTGACAATTAGCATCGTTGTTGGATGCTTTACTCCTTTCACACGCCTACGCGTTCGTAAGAGGCAAGTGAGAAAACAAAAAGCACATACGGTAAACTATCGGTGATATAGTATAGAATATGAAAGGAAGTTAGGAAACTAGGACGGCACAAGAGTGAGTATATAAAGTTCAAGATTCAGTTGCTTTGAAACGGGGCATCTAAACTTGTAATCAATGACAAACTATATGCTACCGCTTCTCAACATTGGAGCAATCGTTTCAACATAAATAGCGCACAAGCTCGTGAATGAAATGTAGATGCATTTAGTATATAAAGTGAAAACTAGTTTCGATCCAAGTAACATAGTAGAATTTATGATACATACGAGTGGCTACTAATTAAAGTACAACAAAAAGCACATAGGTAAACATACCTATTTGTTGTATAATGTAACTATGAACCATGAATATGGTACATTGAAAGAAAGTAAGCTATCAAATAGTAAATTACAATAGTTATACATATTATATAAACTACTAGGGGTTTGCCGGCGCTACGCGCCGGATTTTCTAATATGATATATTTATTTTGACACATAATTTAAATATATAGTTTGGTTGTTATACTCATTGTATGTGTTTTATAAAATGAAAATATATGACAGGATACTCAAATGAATACCTTCATATCACTGATACCATGAAAATATGAAAGTGCATTAGGCTTATTTAAGTTGGAAATACATTATTTTTACAAAACATGATAAGTGAGTTAATATGCGAAAATATGATTCATATTTTACGTATACCATTGGCAGAACATATAGTTTTGACATACTATTACTTCAATCTTATATACATATATTCAATATATGTGTTTACTAAAAGAGAATTTTAGTCTGATTATTTTATTTATTTGATATTTTAATGCTTATAGATTTAGATAAATCTTCTGTGCATGGAATTATATTAATATTATTTTATTTTTGTAATTTTATTTTATTATATTTTTATCATATAATTTGGAAATTTTCAATAGTAAAAATAATGTTTTTTTTTAAATTTTAATAGTTGAATTGTTTATTATTTGAATGGAATTAATATAGTTACTATGTTATAGTCTTAGTTTATAAATTTGGACTTTATCATACAACAAAATGTAAATAATTAACATATATATATGTGTGTATTATTATGTTGTATATATTTTTTACGCATAATATCAACAATGAGATATGATAATAAACATACCTAAAATCTTAGATTTGATAAATTATTGTTAGTTAGATAAATTGTCTTTCCATTTATCGTTTATTTTGCATCATATTTTTAAATCAGATGAAATTTTATTTTTTTCATTTTGCACGTTGCTGACCAGTTTTTTATTTGACGCTAGTGACCATTTTCTCTTTTCCTCTTGTCTTTTTATATCAAGATTTGCTTACAATACATTAGTAACATATTAGCTTTATTTGGTTACAAATTTGTTGTGACATTTATATATGTTCCAAAGCATATAACAAACCATAGTATATTGTGTAATCTGATTGTGAAGAGAAGTGAACTAAATATAATAATGTGATAAAATAATACATTTTTAGCTTTGAGTTGTTAATTTAACTTCAGATTTGTTCATACTATTAAAAATTTATTTTACTATTGTTAGTGTGGTATACTCTTTTTACTCATTACAACCTGATTTGCTTCTGCTACAAAAGAAAAACATTTGGACATTAATAGTTTAGCAACATTTTCCTTTGTTCTTTCTTTCCCATGCTCTCAAGGACGCTCTAGCTGGAGTTTGGAACCAAATATCAAAACCTTGAGAAAAGACTTAAACAAAAATTACGAAAGTCGAGAGCAGTATAATACCATGTTGTATTTGTCGAAGGGAGACCAATAGTGACAAGATTGTTGTTGGTTACTTCCAGTGTGTGGTATGGTCATCGAAGAGTGGTAATAAAGATGATCAACCCTTTGTAGGAAAAACTTTAGAATATTTTAACGATAAGAATATCTGCTTATCTACACTGAGAGCACAAAATTATTGCATCTGGAAGCTTCAAATCCACTTGCATAAATATAGACATAGTAGTATTTACAAAATAAGGTAATTATCTCAGAAAGAACTTTTCGGAGCTAAAACATAAAATTTAAAATCTGACATGTGAATTTTAAATCGAGATTCAATATCAGCAAATGAATACATACAAAAGGAAACGAAAATCTAACCCCATCTAATTGACATGTAGGTGTGAATCCATTTAACTTATATCAAAAGCACTTTCTTGCGAATACAAAAAGGGCGTGAAGGCCATATGGTACCTAATGTACATTTCCCATGAAACAACAAACTATTTCCAGATATAACTTGAGTAGATAGAGATGATCTCTGAGACCACAATTCGTTTTGAATGAATGGAACCCGAACCTATCTTAACTCAATTATGTTCGCTTCAAACTTGGAGAGGACCGAGTTGTGAGCGGATATCTGATAAGCATACACTTTATGGGGATAAGTTGTTGCTGAGCTGGCATAAGAGAATGCAACATGAGAACATAAGAATAAACGGTTACGTATTGCAAGAGCATAGGAGTATAAATAGAGTTAAGAAGGTGTTAGAGAAGGCAGCTTTGGATTTGGAACTGAGTCGCAAGACTTAAGTCAGCCCTTAACCGGTTTAAAGCTTTGATCTTATTTGGAAACAGGTTTCTTTGTCCTGCGTTATAAAAAAAATTATTATTAAAAACTGTACGCAATGGTGCAACCAAACCAAGAAAATCTGAAGATTCTTGGGTTATGCCATGCCACCCAGAAGATGTTGAATGCGACCATGCGTTCAACTGGAAAATAATTTTAATGAGACAAGTCTTCATTCACTTCCTACACAGCCTTGATTTGTCAATGATTATCCGCACTTCGTATTGTTCATAAACTCGTCCTTTGTTCCCTTCCCACAACTATTCTGCTTGTTTCTCGCGTAACCGCTTTCTGCTGCCATCAATATAATTATCAAGTTAGTTCATTTCATCTTCAACCTAATCCCTCAAAATAAGAATAATAAATGAATAATAGTATGTACCTGAAGTGAACGTGTTTTGTGAGAGTGGTGATTATATTTATCAATTCAGCAGCTTGATTTGCTTGGTGTAGGTAAATTTCATTACCAAAACACAGGAGTGCTGGTCCCTCAGAAAACGTTGGGACAGTTCTTGCATCTTAAAATAATCCTTTAATAAGCATTACAGAATCTGGGAATCGAGATGCATATACCTTGTGGGAACTGCTGCAGATACTCGAGATGCAAAACCCTCTCTCAAACTTTCTTCCTGTAAACAAAAGTAAAGATCAAAAACCATTCTCTCAAAAACCAGATAGTGAGACAAAACAAACAACATAAAGAGCTATTTAAAGAGCACCCTGAGTTGATGCAGAGAGAACGGAATCTGAACAAAAAAAACCTTTCCAAGAGTAAAGATTCTTGCCTTTTCTAGACAAACCTCACCGAGACATGGAATCCTCAGAGAGAGTAATGAGTTTTTTTCAGTAGAAAGTGAGTGAGTGTACCCCCAACCAAAACATACTGAGAAACGTTTTCTTATTTTCAGATTGATGGCCATCTTCTCTTTCTGAAAGTTGTGCATAAATTTCGCTAGAGGCTATGAAATTTTCATCATCATGAGATTATGTTCTTTTGCAAAACTACAACCAAAACATACTGAGACGCTTTCTTCTTATGACACATACTTGTTAATATTGATGATATTTAGCAAAGGGAGCAGAGTTGGAGAACAGTGGCAATACATATTTAACTAAACTAAGTTCATGGGTTTTGGTCTAGTGCATCCATGATCAAACTGAAAATCAGACGACATAAGTTTGACATATAATTACCGAAACCACAATTTCAATTAAAGAGAAACACTTATAGTACTTACTTAGAGAAATCGTTTATGTCCACATTTCTATTGCTTTTTTAGAAACAAATCTAAACAAAACGGCTCAGAAGCCGGGTTGTGGGGATTTCAGTAACTTCATTTATAGATACACACACATGCTCAATGAAGAAGACGCTTATATGAGTCTGTAAAAAAAAACTTACATGCTCGTCGATCAACAACATGTCAAGGCTCATCAACTGCCCATTTTTGTTCATGTTCTTTGCCTCCCAGAACCTCAGAAGCCGTATCTCCGACGCGTTGGCACATCTCACCGCCTTCAGTTCAGCAAGAACAGTGGATGAATTAGCCATTGAAAGGGTGTTTCTGGAGTTTCAGAGTTTGAAGATCCGCTTTGAGTTGGTAGTCTCATGGTATGGAGAAGTGATATTTATAGGTTGATCTCCACCCGACTTCAAGGCAATCGAAGAGGCTCCGAGCGATAATAAAGAAGGAGGCGTGAAGGAAACCAACGGGAGACTTGGAATTAATGTTCGGGTTAAGGAGATGAGAAGCGTTACAGAAAGCAAAAGATCATCGCTTATCTCTGTAATCGCAGAGGCGCAAGGTGGAAGGGAGAGGTTAGTCGATGGAAGCCCTAAAGTGCAACGCGCCAAAGAAGAAGTAAATTAAGTTGGGCCGAGAATGGTCATGCCCCTTACCCAAACGGGTTGAAGAAAACACACGCACAAAATGAGACGGCCCGTTTCGATCTAACGGGGAACGCGCAAAACAGACGAATCACACCCGACACGTGTCAAAAAAACCCCCCATCACTGAACTCGACGTGGACAGCCTATCTAGACAGATAACCCAACTTTATTTATAAAGATTCTATAGAAATTATTAGATAGTATAGTTACACAATTCAAACAAAATACAAAATCCGCTTCTCAGGTTTGAAAATGTGGCATAGGGTTCTGAGGTGTGAAACTGTGATGTTTCATCTGTGTTGCAAGAGAATGGAGCATAAATGGAATCTAAAACCTAACCCCTAAACCATAAACCCTAAACCCTAACTACTACCCTTAAACTCATAAACCCTAAATCCTAACCCATAAACCCTAATCATAGACCTCATAAACTCTAATTTCATATTTGTTGCAAAAGAAAGGATCACAAATGGAATCTAAACCCTAACTCCGAAACCATAAACCCTAAACATTAACCCCTACACCTTAAACTCATAAACCCTAAACACTAAGCAATACAACATAAAGACATAAACTCGAAACCCTAACTCATAAATCATAAACCATAATCATAGACATTTGAACCCGTATTGCATATGTGTTGCAAGAAAAGCGACAACAAATAAAATCTAAACCGTAACTCTAAACCCTAAAGCCAAACCATATACCATAAAACCAAATCGTTAACCCTAAACCCAAACAGTAAACCGTAAACTCAAACCATAAATCCTAAACCCAAACCGTAATCTAAACTTAAACCGAAAAGAACAATACAAACGATAAACCCAAATAATAAACCCGAAACTGAAACCATAAACCCAAAATCCAAACCGTAAACCCTAAACCCTAAACCCAAACTATAAACCCTAAACCCAAACCGTAAACCCTAAACCCAAATCCAAAACACAAACCATAAAAGAACAATACAAACCATAAACCCAAACAATAAACCCTAGACTCAAACCATAAACCCTAAACCCAAACCGTAAACCTTGAACCCTAAACCCAAACTATAAACCCTAAACCCAAACTGTAAACCCTAAACCGAAATCCAAACCAAAAACACAAACCATAAACTAAAACCCTAAACCAAATCATAAACCCTAAACCCACACTATAAACTCTAAACTTTAAACTCTAAACTTTAAACTCTAAACTTTAAACTCTAAACGCAAACCATAAACCATAAACCCAAACCATAAACCCTAAAACCACACCATAAACTCTTAACCATAAACCCAAACCATAACCATAACCCCAAACCGTAAACCCTAAAACCAAACCATAAATCCTACACCCAAACCGTAAACCCTAAATAAAATCGAAAAGAAAAATACAAACAATAAACCCTAAACCCAAACCATAAACCGTAAATTCAAATCGTAAACCCTAAACCCAAATCATAAACCCTAAACCCAAACCGTAAACCCTAAACCCAAATCACAAACCATAAACCCTGAACCCATACCATAAACCCAACCCAAACCATAAACCCTAAACCAACACCATAAACCCAAACCATAAACCCTAAACCCAAACCATAAACCCTAAACCCAAACTATAAACCCTAAACCCAAAGCGTAAACCCTAAACTTAAAGGATAATTTGCGAAAGAAGAATTAATATAGTACAAATAATATAATTTACTATTCTACATTTATTGACTATATAGTATAGAGTATGTGGAGGGGAGAGAGAGGGAGAGAGAGAGAGAGAGAGAGAGGGAGAGAGAGAGAGAGAGAGAGAGAGAGAGAGGAAG